>OZ012704.1:46874385-47016433 GCA_963942595.1 Cylloceria caligata | reverse complement strand
ATACTCAGGCTGGAATTGCCGCTTGGCGTTTTCCTTGTCGCCTACGCTGACGACGTGGCGGCGGTGATCACCGAGCGGTCTCCAGACCTGGCACAGCAAAAACTGAACCAGACGATGCGGCGAGTGGGCCGTTGGATGACGGACCACGGACTACAACTCGCGACAGAAAAGACAGAACTCACTTTCCTTAGCAGAAGACGCATACAGACGAGACTACCCATGTGGGTCGGGACGAACGAAATCGAGGCCGGAGGTGAAGTCAAGTACTTGGGAGTGACCCTGGATACGAAGATGACCTTCTGGCCTCATATACAAAAAACATGCCAGAAGGCGGCTAAGAGGATAGCATCCTTAAGCCGCCTAATGGCCAACACAAACGGGCCAAGACCGGGAAAACGACGACTCCTAATGACGACAGCCCACTCGATCCTCCTGTACGGCGCGGAGATCTGGGCAGATGCCCTGAAGACAAAGAAGTACTGCCACGCCATGACAACGGTACAAAGACAGGGTGCGCTGAGGATCGCCTGCTCCTACCGAACTGTCTCTGCAGAAGCAGTCTTGGTGGTTGCGGGCGTGATCCCCGTGGACCTCCTAGCTTTCGAGCGAAAGAGGATCTACGGGAGAAGCGCGGACATAAGACGGGAAGATGCGGCGGTCGCGGAACGCGACAAGACGATACAGACTTGGCACGAACAATGGACAGAAAGAGCGACAGGCAACTGGACAAGACGACTAATAAAGGACCTGAGACCGTGGATCGAAAGAGATTTTGGGGACGTAAATTTTTACATCACCCAGTTCCTGACGGGACACGGTTACTTTAGACGGTACCTTTATAACATGGACAGAGTACGGACGCTAGACTGTAAGTACTGTGGACACGAACGAGACGACGCGGAACACACATTTTTTGTGTGCGACCGCTGGACAGGACTCCGACTGGAACTGGAGACGATTGTTGGCAGCATCACCCCGGACAACATTGTTCAGGTGATGCTCCACTCGACAGAATGGTGGCAACTAGTTGCCACCTATACAGAGACGATACTGCGACGAAAAAACGTAGACGGCTGCCTCACCTAACCGAGCAGACAGACTGACGTGACGCGACAGGTTACAGACAGCAAGACGAACGAACGAACACGGACAGAACCCCCAGCCAGAAGTAATACCAAAATAGTTCCTGGTCTGGGGGAGGGCAACAAGGAGAAGGCGGTTTAGTGGGTAGGCCTACCTTTTTGGGAGTCCCACATACCCCCCCAGTTCAAAAGACTGGAGGATATCCGTAAAAAGGATTCCGCAACTCCTTGTATAAAATAATAATAATAATAATAATAATAATAATAATAATAATAATAATAATAATAATAATAATAATAATAATAATAATAATAATAATAATAATAATAATAATAATAATAATAATAATAATAATAATAATAATAATAATAATAATAATAATAATAATAATAATAATAATAATAATAATAATAATAATAATAATAATAATAATAATAATAATAATAATAATAATAATAATAATAATAATAATAATAATAATAATAATAATAATAATAATAATAATAATAATAATAATAATAATAATAATAATAATAATAATAATAATAATAATAATAATAATAATAATAATAATAATAATAATAATAATAATAATAATAATAATAATAATAATAATAATAATAATAATAATAATAATAATAATAATAATAATAATAATAATAATAATAATAATAATAATAATAATAATAATAATAATAATAATAATAATAATAATAATAATAATAATAATAATAATAATAATAATAATAATAATAATAATAATAATAATAATAATAATAATAATAATAATAATAATAATAATAATTTTTTTTTTTTTTTTTTTAATCGAGGGAAGTGGAAAATCTTTTAAAGACAAATGGAAAGGGTCCGCACTTTCCAAGTGAGTGGGATTTCTACCCACTAAAAACCACACCCTATGTCTTTGATGGTGAGAAGTCAAAACCTCGCCCGGGACTAGTTTAGCATTTCTTCGGGGGGTTCCTTTGCTTCGCTGCTTGGGCTGCATCGTCGAGTTATCTGACCACACTTGCGGATAGTGAGGTGTCCTTTCCGTTTCGGATCCTGTACTTTTTTATTTATTTATATATATATATATATATATATATTTTTTTTTTTTTCCAGCGACTATGCTTCTTGTCCTTCTTCTTGTGCTGCGTTTAATGTCATTGCATCTTGCTCGGCTTTTTTGCGTCGTAGAATTGTTTCGACATACTCAGAGATGGCGTTCCAGTCTGCCTCGCTCTTTACCATCGTTTGGATGGCGGTTTCCGGCGTTAGCTCGCCGACTTTTTGTTGGACTGTCCGCCTCTCGCTTTCCCATCTTATACACGTGAAAAAAGTGTGATACGCGTCGTCATGGTCTGCCCCGCATTGCGTGCATCTCGGTTCGTCGACTTTGCCCATCTTGTGGAGATAGGTGCCAAAGAGGCCGTGTCCTGTCAGAAACTGGGTGAGGTAGTAATTGACCTCCCCGTGCATGCGGTTTATCCAGGGTGGGAGCTGTCCTATTAGTTTCGCCGTCCAGCGACCCCTTGGGTCTTCGTCCCATCGCATTTGCCACAAGGTTATTAGGCGGGCTCTGGCTTGTGATTTGGCCACCTCTCTGCCTACCTCCGCTTTTCGTGCCGCCGTTTCTTGCCGTTCTCTCGCCAGGAGATCGATTGGTGGGACGCCTGCTATTACCAAGACTGCAGGGCCGGAGACCGTGCGGTAGGCGCAGGCTACTCTCAGGGCTCCCCTGCGTTGTACTGCAGCTATTCTTTTTCTGCGACTTTTAGGCCCTATCGAATCAGCCCATATTTCGGCTCCGTACAGCAAAATAGAGTGTATGACGTTCATCAGGAGTCTACGTTTGTTCGGTCTTGGGCCTCCTACATTTGCCATGATTCTGCTTCGCGCCGTTACCGCGGTCGCAGCTTTGTCTGCTGCCCGTAGAGTGTGGTCTTGGAAGGTGAGCTTCGAGTCCAAGGTTACTCCCAGATACTTGACCGCCCCCGTCGTTACCACGACCTCAGTTCCTACGCGCATTGGCACGATGTTTTCTATTCGCTTTCTTGTCAGCAGTAGTATCTCGGTCTTCTGGGCTGCGAGGGTTAGCCCGTGATCGTCCAACCATCGGCTGACGCGCCGCATCGTCTGGTTTAGCCTTTGCTGGGCTATGTCCAAGTCTCTTGCATTGACGACTGCAGCAATGTCGTCTGCGTATCCAACCAGAAAGACACCTTCGGGCATATCTAGCCTGAGGATTCCGTCGTAGGCGACGTTCCAGAGATCTGGACCTAGTATCGAGCCCTGCGCGGCTCCCGCCGTCAGCTTCTTTTTTTGAGGCCCGTCTCGAGTCTCGTAGACTAGTACTCTGTCTTCGAAGTAGCTTTTCATCATTTGGTAGAGGTACTCCGGTATCCTGAAGTCCTCTCTTAGGGCCCTTAGTGCATCATTCCATCTAAGTGAATTAAATGCGTTCTTAACGTCTAATGTAGCAAGCAGTACTATTTGTCGCGAATGGTGGTTTCCTGTTTGCGCTGCACTGGCTGCTTGTGTTACCTGCCGCACCGCGTCCAGCGTGGATCGACCCTTCCGGAAGCCGAATTGTCTTTCGGAGAGGTTTCCGGCTGCCTCTATGGCCTCTAGCAGTCGTCCCTTGAGGAGTTTCTCTAGTAGCTTGCCCGCCGTATCGAGCATGCTCAGTGGCCGGTAAGCCGATGGGGTGTTCGGGTCCCCTTTTCCTTTGCTAATGAGTACCAGCCGTTGTATCTTCCACGGCTTGTAGAATACGCCAGTTGTCAGGCAGCGGTTGTACATGCTAAGTAGGAGCTGTGGATGGCTTTCAGCAACCACTTTTAGCACCTCCCCAGGTATGCCGTCTGGGCCCGGTGCTTTCCTAGTAGGTAAGGAGGATGCTGCTGCCTTGAGCTCTGCCTCTGTGAAGAGCGGGATGTCTTCCGTCGGCGATTCTCTTTCGGGCTCTGGTTGCACATCCTGGCTCGGGAAAAGTGCATCGACGATCCGCCTCATTCTGTCTATGTCCATACTTGCCCCCGTGGGAGCGGCCCCGAACTTGCGCATGACGATTTTGAAGCCAAGTCCCCAAGGGTCGCTATTCACCTCCTCGCAGAGTCGCTTCCATTTCTCGACCTTTGTGCGTCTTATGATGGTGCGCAGTTCTTTTTTAGCCCGTTTGTATTGCGCTGCCCAGGTCGCGGCTATTCCGGGGTCCCTTCTGCGAGTCCTCGTTGCTTTCCGCCTAAATCGTATGCACGTTCTCCTTACTTCGGCGATTTCTTGGGTCCACCAATACGCGGGTCGTCTGTTTTCTCGTGAGCTTTTCTGTGGCATGGCTGCCTTGCAAGCTCGAGTTATCAGGCTCATGGTGTATGTGGCGAGAGCCTCTGCTGTTGTCGGGGTTTCCGTTGAGTCGTCCGTGCTGTTTGCGGTCGCTAGATTTGCGGATATTGTTGCGGTGAGTTTTTTCGAGTCTAGTTTCGCTACGCACCACCTGTTCGGCTGATTTCTGCGTGTAAGTGTTGACCTGTTTAGGTGGATCCCATAGGTTATGTATTGGTGATCGCTTCCTGTGAGGTCTTCGATCACTTTCCACTCGCTGACATAGGGGGCGAGGTTTTCCGTCGCAAAGGAGATGTCCGGGATTGTTTGCCCGTACCCTGGTCGCCTAAAGGTTGAGGTGGAGCCCGAGTTAAGTACCACGAGCCCCAGCCTCGCGGCCATCTCCACTACTCGTCTACCTCTTCCGTCAGGTGTTGGCATTCCCCACTCCAGTGCCCTAGCGTTAAAATCTCCAGCGACGAGAATTTGGCCTTCCATGTCCCTAACTGTGTCTTCTAGCTGTTCTAGCTTTTGTTGGAAAGAGTCGATGTTTTCATTTGGCGTGAGGTAGCAGCTCACGTAGGTCGTGTTCTCTGCCTTAATCCAGACGAAGCCACGCCTCGAGCCATGGCCATCAATCCGTAGCCTCCGTGGGTCTGGTACCCATATGGCTGCGGTACCCAGGTCGTCCGCGAACCATGTAGGGCAGTCTTTATCCTTGTACTGCTCACTGATCAGCAGTATGTCAGCTTTTTTCTCGTATATGAGTTGCGTCAGTAGGTCGTCAGCAGTCCTACTACGGTTCATGTTCCCTTGTAGGACTTGTGTCATCTCTGTTGGCTTTTGGCTTTGTCGAGCGCTTGCCTGAATGTGGCACACGCTCCTGATCCCATGGCATGCGCCGAGTTGACCGCCGTGTCCTCCTTGGTTGCGCAAAGCACGCATTTTAGGGAGGCCTGGCAAGTGGAGGCCTTATGCCCTACTTCGCCACACTTGTAGCATATCTTGCTGCGGTCAGGGCCTCTGCAGTTTGCTGAGTGGTGCCCGTAGTCCAGGCACCTAAAGCAATGAGCGACCATAACCCGTCGCCTTGCCCTGCAAATAACCCATCCTATCTTGATCTTGCCCGTCCGTAGGATTTCTGCCGCTCTGATTTCGTCGATCTCGACGATGGCGATTTTTTGTCCCCTGTGCACCGCTCTTGGCACCCGGATCCTGGCATCCCCTGCTCCGTCGTTGAGGGCACGGTTGAGCGCGTCTCGGACGTCCTCTTCCTCCGTCGCGCAGTCGAGGTCCCGGATCTCGAGGGTTATTCTGGGTTTCAGTTCCCTTACGCATCCCGCGGGCCCCAAGGCTTCCCTTAGCGCGCGGGTAAAGTCTGTCTTCCTCTTTGTATCCCTGCCCAATTCGAGGAGGATATCTCCGTTTCTTGTTTGGCGTATGCTCCTTACGTTGGTTTGGGTGTCGTCTGGGTTCACTTTGGCCTGAATTTTCTTAAGCGTCTCTGCGTAACTTTTGCCTGCTTCTGGCCTGATCAGGACCGCCTCGGACCGGGGCTTCCACTTCTCCTTTTTCTGAGCCGGGTGGTCCATGCCATTTACATTCCCCTGGATCTCGGTGAGTATTTTGTTCGGCCGCTCGGGCCTCCTTGCGATTTTCTCGCCGCTCTGATGCTCCGTGGTCTTTTTGTTCGTCTTGCTACGCACTGTCCTCCATTCATGAGAGTCAGCTTGTTTTGTTCTTTTCTCCTCTCGAGGATCGCTGGCGTTGCCTTCTGGGCTCGCGACAATTCGGCTGCGTTTCTGACTGCAGTTGGAGGACTGGGAGCCTCGTCGTTTGATGCGAGGTAGTTCCCAGCGTTTCAGTTCAGCTCTCGCCTTTTTCCAGATGCGCCTTTCTTCAAAGATAGCGTCAACCGCTTCCACTAGCTTGGGCAGCCCTTGCTTAATGTCCATGCTAACGTTTTTTTGTCTGTATGTTGCGTTCTGCATACTCTTTATTATGGCAGCTATGTCCTGTAAGCGGGTCTCTTCCCCCGCTATGGCCTCGTCCTCCTGTTTTTGCAGAGCCGCTCTTTGTTGCTCCACTCCTCCAGTCCTGTCGCCTCCCGACGTCAAGAGCTCTGTCCTGTTCATGAGCTCTGCTCGAGTCGCCTCTTCTGTGGCTGCGTATAGGTGTTCTGCTCCACCCCTTTCTTCGCTTGTGGCATTAGATGCTGCGTTGGCCAAGTCGTCCACCAACGCAGCACTGCGGTCGCTTGTTTTCGACGCCGGGGAGCCCGCTTGCTCACTCCCCGCCGGCGCCGGTACTGGGGTTCCGTGCCCCTGCACCCTAATCTGCACTCCTTTTAGACTCTCCATGTTGGTTTTCTTATTCTGGGTCTCCTTCCCATATGACTGCTCTTTGTGCACGCGGCTACATGCCTGGCTTGACATGCCGCCGCGATTCGGCCCCCCCACCGCAGCGAGGTGGCAGCCAACCGGGGGGGTATAATAATAATAATAATAATAATAATAATAATAATAATAATAATAATAATAATAATAATAATAATAATAATAATAATAATAATAATAATAATAATAATAATAATAATAATAATAATAATAATAATAATAATAATAATAATAATAATAATAATAATAATAATAATAATAATAATAATAATAATAATAATAATAATAATAATAATAATAATAATAATAATAATAATAATAATAATAATAATAATAATAATAATAATAATAATAATAATAATAATAATAATAATAATAATAATAATAATAATAATAATTTCTCACCTACGTTGATGACAATTGTAATAATAACAACAATATATTGTTGTTATACTTTTTTGTACATTCGTTTTAACGATTGGAAATGACTTCAAAAAAAAGGAGACCTCATGGTATACATGGTTGTGGCCGTAAGCAATATCCGAAACAAAATTTGTAAAAAGATTATTAATCAGGATAAAAGCTGCTACGTCTGGATGGAGGTTTTTTTCCATAAAAATTGACCAAATGGCAGCTGTTTGGAAAAGACAGTATTGAATTGAGCCTTTTTTCGAGTTTTTCGTAAAAAAAGGGCAGATCAAATAAAAGCTACCATACGTACGTCAAGAATGGCACGAAGAATGTTGTGTCAAAATTGCAGTTGGATAGCTTGAAAACTCTTCCTTTGAGAATGTACACTGTTTTGAAAAACGACGTTTCGAGAAAAACGCGTTTAAAAACGCCAGGTCTCACGCAGCTGCTCGAATTATTTTCTCTAACAAGGGGACCTCCAGGTACGTGGAACACCGATTCGGACCAATTTTTTTTTACAGGTAGGTTGCACGCAGGGGTGCAATAGGTGCAAGTAATAGGACGCGCTTCTCAGCCGTTTTCGAGATATAAAATATTTAAAATTTCCGAGCGTCCATATACTCTCTATACACTCTCTGCGTTAATTAACTTTCAATAACATCGCGTAGCATAGTCGGCAACGTCTCCGCTTGGTACGCCTTGGATCGCTGGATCGAATCTCCTCGGTTACGCAAGAATTAATTTTTCATAATTCACACGATAACACATGATTATGATGATAATAATTAATTTTACCAGTTGTAGATGTTAAGATAATTGTTGCGATACTTTTCTTAAATGCACACGTGACTCGTCGTCGATAACCCTTCCCACCCATGTCTCGCCTCAGTATAAATTGAAATTATTAATATTTTTATGTATAATACTCTCTACAATAAAGAAACATGTATGCTATTTAAACGTGTTTTTTACTCAGCATCATCAGCATTAATAGTTGCTTTGAAAAATTTATTTGAAATGTACGTCAAATAGTGAAAAACAAAAAAATCACAATCTTCTGAATACACATGCGCTTTAAAAGCTAAATTGTGCGCATGTGCCGCGGCGACACACGCTCGCTCATAAGCTTATGACCAGGCGAGCGTGTATCTGTATAAGCTGAACCGCGCCCGCGCACACGTCTGATAAGCTAATAACGACGTGTGGGGTACGCGCCGTCGCCGCCGCCCGCCGCCCGCCGCCCGGCTGGGAAACACGCTTATTGTGCACTTGGTGTATGCGAGTTTGCATCTCGTTGCTCTACGATATTCACAGTCATCATCATCATTATCATCATCAATAGTATCGTGGATTTGTCACGCTTCATAAGTAAAAATAATGGATGTACGCTGAAAATCCGTGGACATCGCTGATTTGTGGCCCCACTGGATGTGGGAAAACAGTTTTCCTGAGAAAATTTCTAAAGTTTCTTAATTCAATAAGTAACGTTAAATTTCACCGAATTATATTTTATTATGGAGATACTCTCGATTCTGATATCGCTGCTCTGAATAACACATGTGAACAACAACAACCATCGTCGTTAATTACTAGGACTGGGAGTAATAAAAAATCCAAAATCCCAAAAATTTAATTTAACGAGGGTCTACCGCAACAGGAGGATTATTCGAACGACAATAACTTGAAGAAATTGGTTATTATCGATGATTTAATGCACGAATCCTCAAATAATAGCATTGTCGACCTTTTCACAAAAGGTAGCCATCATAAAAATAGTACTGTGATTTTTATCACACAAAATATTTTCCATCAGGGACACGGACAACGTGATATATCATTAAACGCCAATTATATGGTGATATTTAAAAATCCACGTGATCGAGCACAAATTACACATCTAGCGAGACAAGTATGGTATATATATCTTTAAGCCCACAAATTAATATTTTAATAAACTACTTAAACTTTATATATAAATAAATATTATTTAAAATAATAATTTAAAGGCTATCAATGAAATAATATTAATAAAAATTCTAAAACTTTGATACCTATAAATAAATGATTAATTAATGTAATTTTTCCATGTTGCCTGTAAGAGTTAGGTATACTGTATAACAAGTTCTAAAAAAAACTATTATTATCAAAATTGAAATTAATAATTTTCTTTATATAATTAAAGAATTAAATAATATAATTTCCCTAAATAAATTTAAAGAAGGGGGAAAAATTATATTTGAAGAACATATTCAAAACCATATTTACCTTAAAGAAGGTAAATAGTTAATTAATCCTTTATTAACAAATAAACTTCGAGATTTAACCCGATTATATCTAATATTTACTAAACAAAATATCCCAGATGAACAAATCACATGAGCAATTATTATTAATAACCCTCCAAAAAATCCCCAATTAAATAAAGTTATTATTCCTGATATTAATAATCCCATATGAACAATTGATGAATAAGCAACTAATATCTTTATATCTACTTGCCTTAATCTAACTAATCTTGCTACTAATCCCCCCAATAATCTAATTATCATAAAAAATTTATTAAATTTAATTCTTTATTCAACTATTATTGATATAACTCGTAATAATCCATACCCCCCTAACTTTAATATTACACCAGCTAAAATTATAGATCCTATAATAGGGGCTTCAACATGGGCCTTAGGAAGTCATAAATGAATAAAATATATTGGTATTTTTACTAATAAAGCAAAAATTAAAAAAAAATAAATTCAAAACCTATAATAAACCAAAATTATAATACTAAATATTAATGAATTATTAAAAATATAAAGATAAATAATAATTACAACTATAGGCATTGAACCAACTAAAGTATATATCAGGGATACAAATTGAAAATGCGGGTTTGATAACAGATGGCGTTACTAACGCTATACGCATCAGGCAGTACTGTGACTATGTTCATGTCAAAGCTACGTCTTATAGCTTTAATTTTCAGTATGTGTCAATTTGTCGCAGTGTCAAATTCATAGTTTTTTTGAGCTCTCAATATGTCGAGTTTCGTGCCAACAAAACAGCATTTGCGGGAAGTTTTAATTTACTTCTTTAATTTGAAGAAAAGTGCTGCTGAAGCACATCGATTGGTCTCCGAGGCTTATCCGAGTCATGTTCCATCGGTTTCAACGTGCGAGAGATGGTTTGTGCGGTTTAGAAGTGGTGATTTTGACGTTGAGGACAAAGAGCGGCCGGGCCAAGTGAAAAAGTTTGAGAATGCTGAATTGGAGGCAATACTCAATGAAGACTCGTGTCAAACTCAACAAGAGCTCGCAGATTCATTGGGAGTGACACAACAAGCCATTTCCCATCGTATAAAAGCCCTCGGAATGATCCAAAAGCAAGGACATTGGGTGCCGTATGAGCTGAAGCCGAGAGACGTCGAGCGCCGTTTTTTTGCATGCGAACTGCTGCTCGAACGGCAAAAACGGAAGGGTTTTTTGCATCGCATTGTCACTGGTGATGAAAAGTGGATCCATTACGATAACCCGAAGCGCAAAAAATCATATGGTTACCCCGGCCATGCATCATCATCGACGGCCAAACCAAATATTCACGGCGCCAAGCTCATGCTCTGTATTTGGTGGGACCAGCTGGGTGTGGTGTATTATGAGCTATTGAAATCGAACGAAACCATCACAGGAGCACTATACCGAACTCAATTGATGCGTTTGAGCCGCGCACTCAAAGAAAAACGGCCACAATACGAGCAAAGACACGACAAAGTAATTTTGCAACATGACAACGCTCGGCCACATGTTGCAGCGCCGGTCAAAACATACCTACAAACGCTGAAATGGGAAGTCTTACCCCACCCGCCGTATAGCCCAGATATTGCTCCTTCCGATTACCACCTTTTCCGATCGATGACACATGGCCTAGCTGACCAGCGCTTCCATTCTTACGAAGAAGCCCAAAAATGGGTCGATGACTGGATAGCAGCCAAGCCGGCCGAATTTTTTCGCGACGGTATCCGTAAATTGCCAGAAAGATGGGAAAAAGTTGTGGCTAGCGATGGACAATACTTTGAATAATTCATTTGTTACCATTTTTTCAGAATAAACGTTCAAAAATAGAAAAAAATCCCGCATTTTCAATTTGTACTCCTGATATTATTATATAAATCCCAGCCTGAATCCGATCAATTTGCCCCCCCCAGCCCATAATTAATATAAAAACTGGAATTAATCTTGACTCAAAAAAAATATAAAAAATAATTAAATTTATTCTTGAAAAACATAAAATTAATATTAATAATAAAAAACGAATTATAAATCTATAAATCTCCCCGCTCACTTTAAAAAAGTTATCCCCCTTTACCAATACTATTAATATAAAAATTCAAAAACTTAATAAATTTATTCCTAATGAATAAAAATCTATCCTAAAAATATAATAAATTATAACTCAATTATTTAAATTATTTAAAGGAAATTTAATAATTATAAATAAAAATATTAATATAACTAAATTTTGATATAATATTTGAATAATAAATTTATTAAATATATATATATATATATAAATATAAATACAATTATAAAATTAATTATCAACCTAACAACCTTAAAGAATTAATATAATCATTACCATAAAATCGAACTATTAAAACAATTAAAGATAAAGCTAAAGCCCCCTCACACACCCCTAGTGTCAAAAATATAATAACTATAAATAAATCTATTTCTATTAATATTATAATTATAAATATATTATATAATACAAAAATTATTAAAAACTCAAGCCTAATAACTATTAACAATGAGTATTTAAAATAAAAAGAAAATATAAAACAAGAAATAATAAATATATAAAATGAAAAATAATAATCAAAATTATTCATAAGCTAATAAATAACTTCAAAAAAATAATAACCTATAACTTTAATCTCCAAAATTAATGTTTTCCTAAAACTATTTCTTGAAAAATAAATAGCTCTATAGTTTAAGAAAAACATTGATTTTGTAAATTAAAATTAAATAAATTTTAACCCCTTGCACTACTTTCACGAGTCTGACTCGTGATGAAAATTTTAGGCCAAACTTGAATATCACGAGTCAGGCTTGTTGTTTAATTTCATGTCAAATGTGAATATCACGAGTATGGCTCGTAATTGATATTTCAGTCCAAACATGAATATCACGAGCCGTACTCGTGGTCTTAATCTCGGGCTAAACAAGAACGTCTGAAGTCAGGCACGGCTTGTTCCGAATTTCACGGTAGTGCAAGGGGTTGCTAAAATATTAAATCAAATAAATGACTAAATCACTAATAATTTTTTAAAACTATTTACCAATTTTACTAAATATAATAATAATCTTAATTTTATCAATTCCATCAAAAAATAATAAATTTCACCCAATTACTTTAACTTTATTGTTAATTTTTTTCACTCTTTTAATTTCTTTAAAATTAAACCTATCTTCAAATACTTGAGGACCATACCTATTATTTTTGATTATAATTGGAGGGTTATTAATTATTTTCTTATATATCACCAGATTATCAAATAATAAATTATTTTCATTGTATTTTAAACTTTTTATTTTAATTACAATTAAAATAATTCCTATTATCATTATTGTAGTAATTATCACAAATGTAATATTCTATAACTCTTACTTATGAGAAATAATTTTTATATAAATTATTCATTAAACTTTTCCAAATTATATTTTAATTATTATTTTATAAGGGCCGCGCCCTGCTACGTCTCGGGATTGACTGGGCTAATCAACTTCTGTCCCGCCCAACGGCCAAACGGAACACCGCCTCCTTCTCGCAGGCTTCCCCCAGCTCGCGTACGGACCCACAGGCGTCGACCATAACTCTTGGGCGTCCTCTCTTCATGTCACGGTATCCAACGACCAACTTAATGACCTACTCACGACCTTCTGGACCCTGGAAGCGGGTCCCGAGCGCGCCGACTCGGAATTGACACCAGAGAAGCTCGAGTGTGAGCAAGACTTTCTCGAGGCTCGCTCACGCAAGAGCTCGGGCCGATACATTGTTAGGCTGCCCTCCTCGGCTCCAAGTTTAGCTCTCGGCGACTCGCATCAAACCGCACTCGTTTGCCAGCATCGGATTGTAGCCCGTCTCTACCGAGACACTCGCCCCCGGCAGCTGTACTGCAAGTTCCTCGAAGAATACGAGTGCCTCGGCCATATACGGCAAGTATCCACACGCACAAGCAGGCCTACTTGCCGGAGCGTCCCTGCAACTACCCGTCGGCTTGACGAGACGACCTTGGCACATGGTGATCTTTCACCAGGAGAGTTGAGCGTCTCCGAAGGCTGTCAGGAAGGGCAGGTTTAGCTCACGGACGGGCTACTTCTTGCTTCATCACGGGGTACTTAGAGAGTCCAGCGCAACGACAAAGCTGCGAGTCGTCTTCAATGGCTGTGCGAAGACCAGCTCAGGATTATCGCTCAACGACATCCTTCATACCGGGGCCAAACTGCAGAAAGACATCTCGGACGTGCTGCTGCGGTCTAGGCAGCACAAGTTCATTTTCATGGCCGATATTATCAAGATGTTCCACCAAATCCAGATTCACGAGGACAACTGGCCCACGCAGCAGATTCTCTGGACCGACTCGAAGGGGAAACTTGAACAGTTCCAGATCCCAACCGTCACTTAGGGTACTCGGTCACCTTATTCGGACCATCGGTGACGACCTGCTCACGTTTGAAGAGCTCGCAATGCTTTTAGCCCAGATCGGAGCCGTGCTCAACTCTAGATCTCTCGAGCCCTTCAGAGGACTCGAACGACCTCTCTGTGCTCACTCCAGGGCACTTACTCATTGAACACGCCCCCACGGCTCTCCCTGAGTCATCACTGGAATATCTGTCCATCCCTCGACTCTCTCGTTGGCAGCTTATTCAGCAGAAAACTCAGGGCTTCTGCAACCGATGGTCTACGACCTATCTTCAGCGTCTTCAATCAGTCTCAAAGTGGCATCACTCGTCTCATGAGATCAAGGTCGGCTCCATTCTTCTGCTCAGCGATGAATGGCAACCACCTTCCAGCTGGTCCTTCACATGCGCGACACCTCACACCCAGGCAAGGATAGGCTTACTCGAATAGTCACCATCAGAACGGCCAGCTCGACGCTTGATCGACCAATCTCCCGGCTCGTGTTATTGCCATCGCACCCCAACCAGATCAGCTCATTCCTCACGCTCAATGACCTTGTATCAGGAATCCTTGTTGACGGCGGTGGAGTATGTTTCGGCCGCGCCCTGCGACATCTTGGGGTTGACCGGGCTAATTAACTTTTGTCCTGCTCAACCGCCAAACAGAACACCGCCGCCTTTTCACAGGCTTCGTGCTCTGGGTTGGCTCAGGATGGCGTCTTCTCCATTATCTTGCAAGAGCTTCTACCTGCGACGTGTCTATCTTTTTGCTACATCGAAATCGTCCAGCACTGAAATGTTCAAGACCGTTGAATTTCGCCAAAATAAGTGTCCTACTCGTTGCTGACGCGACTAATAATCACAACCTGTTGACTATTCATTTATGCGTTTATCTGAAAAACAGTTTTTGTTAAAATAAAGTGACGCCACGAAGCATACTCGTTCCATCGGTCCTCGCTTCATTGCCTAAATTTATTGCTCTTCTCAACACACCAGACCTGCGCTCAAACAACTCGAAATTCATAAACTCAAGTGGAAATCGAGCTGATTTAGGTTCTGAGAGACGGTCTAGATTGACAGAATACTTAGAATGGTCAGATGTCATAATCCATTGAAAATAAATTAAATATTGAGGCAGGCTGAATTATACGAATTTCATGCTAACCCTGAGAACACCAGGAAGTACTTGAATATGCCAATTTTATTGTTTAACCGCGATGAGCAACACCCCTACCCCATTATTTGGCTGCGATGCACGACATCTCTACCCCATTGGCGTCCGCGGGTACGCGGACACTGCGTTTCGCTCGCGCTCGATGGCAGTAGCGGTCGAACTACCGATTGATCAAGCTAGCTAGGGAACCGCGCGCCAGAGATGCACCCTGCATACTGGGCAGTGTGAAGCAGATGGGCGTGAATCCAAACAGCGGCTCGCTCCGTATTCAAATTCGCAAAATATGCTAGAACTGCGTGAGATAGATAGGCAACTCAGGTCGATGTGAGCATATAATCGAGGGGGGTAGTCAGTAAGATAGATCAGCGATAAATAATAGAGGGCACTAGAAGGCTTAATTATATAGAAATATTCAGGAAATAATGTCGGTATGACTACAATGAATAAAAATTGTCAAACTCCGGAATGACCACAGAAAAATTGTTAAAAAATGCTGACACTAAAGTATGTGAAAGCCAAATATCCACAAAGTTAAGGGTTATCGAGTCATTCGTTTATTTATTTTCTCAAGTCAATATCGTTAAATTTCGTATTTTTTTTTATAAGGAAATCCTATTTTTACTAATTATTGAAGACTAATTGTTAGTCAATTTGTACCCTACGCGAGTTCATACCCTAGACGCTGTGAGTATTAAAATTGAATCTCGATAGTGAAATGCCATTACAAAAGCAAAAAGGTTCGTTAATTCATTTTGGAAACTCCATAGATGTTCGTACTCCACCCTCCTTTGTGTGGTCTAAGATCAAGCGATTCCAGAACCGTGAGTTGCCATATCTGGCTACTCGGGAAATTAAGATGAGAACAATCGAAAAATGGTTAATTATGTTCCCTCCATCTTGTTTCCTTCCAAAATTGTGTTATAACTTCCTCCCCAATGCAGCTCTCACTGCAATATTTGCTTTCAACGAACTGAAAACCACTATCTATAGTGTTAAGAATTCCCTTGGTGTTGTTGAATTGAATCTGAAAGATATCGGAAAAGGATGAATTTTCACTCACCACAGGTATGAAATAACCAGACCAAAGATGTAGATAGACAAAATGGTTTTTATTCTACCATATACTTCATAGCTACGAAAAATATATATAAGAAAATTGCACGAATAAATTTTGAGTGAATTGTGGAGAAAAACACATACAATTATATTGATTGTATGCTGGAATTTGTGAGGTGAAACGTGGTGCAGCCCGCGCTGCAGAGCACACCATGAGCTGCGATTTTTGAGGACGCACAAATGAGATTTCTCCACCTCACCAACATTGAATTTAGATAAATTATGAAGGTGCACGCTTACCTAATTTTTTTAGTCCAATTGAGCACGTATACAATGAGTAGATCCGGTATGAGGCGGTGAAAGAATCCGAGGTGCAAGCAGAGGAATGTGCAGAGCTAACAGTTTTCACGAAAAATGTCTAATTTTGATTAATCTAATTTTTCAAGATGGCTGAGTAGTACAGGGTGCGCCATGTTTTATGTCGGTATATAAACATTGAATAACTTAAAAAACAACCAATTTCCATATATGAGGTTGTGGAGAATTTCACTTGAAGATGTTGGTTGGAATCTGCAATGTATTGATAATTATGAGTTTTCACTCACGGCAGGGGAAAAGAAACCAGACACATAGATGTTTTAAAAGAGAAAATGGTTTTTTATTGTACCGTCGACTCTTAGGCTGTGAAATAATTTGGAAAACATATACAAAATATTACAAAATAAAATAAAAGTGAATTTTATGTGAATTTAAACTGGAAAGCACACAATTGTATTAATTGTGTTCACAGCACTATTCCAGAATGCTTAATTGTGGAAATGTGGTGGGAATGAGAGCATGCATGTACAGTTATACCAGTTCAGCAAAAGCGGTATGAAATATAATGAGAAATAACGTGATGCAGTCAGTGCTGCAGAGCACGGCAAGTGAGAGTATGAGGATGCATAAGTGAGTGGAATATACTCACTTTACTTTCCCAGTAAGCATAGTTGGGGGAAAGCACAGTGAATAGTACGCACACGCGCAATTATATTAATCGAGCAGGCAAATTATATTGAGGAAGACGTAGTACAGCCCGCGCTGCAGAGCACGTCACAAAGTGAGACCTTTATGAGGATGTACTGATGAGTTTGACACTCCTCACCGTCATTTAATTGCGATGCATTGTAACGGTATACCTTACCTTGTGTTTGAGTCCTGGTGAGCACGAAAATGCTGAGGAGATCCGGTGAAAAGTGAGGAGTCCGAGCGAGTTTACCGAGGATGTGCGCTGTCCCAGCGGGTTTTCACGTAAGTATCGAAAATAGCAATATGGCTGCGCTTTACAAAAACATCGTTGAGCGCTGAAGTCAAATGAGTGAGATAGCCGGTGAGCGAAGCCGAAGTCAAGCGAGAGAGATAACCTCTCGCTTAACGCGGCACGGCTGCGAGGCCCTGCCTCGGCCATCTCCGGCATACCCGAGCGCAGCATGCTACACAGCAGCAACAGGTCGACGCACGGCGATTATCGATCGATACCAGCTGATTATCCAACAGAGGTATTATTATTTTATTAGGTCCTTTACAATTTATTTGGACTCGTTTTTGAATACAACATCAATCAAGTAGCCGTCTTTATTGGCCGAAGCAAAATGTGCCCTTTTTGCTGCATTTTCCATTACTTTTTCGAGCATCTCGGGCGGTATAGCGATGATTTCGGCACGAATGTTTGCCTTCAGCTCGTCAATGGTCTGAGGTTTGCTGGCGTACACTTTGCTTTTCAAATAACCCCACAAAAAGAAGTCCGGAAGAGTCAAATTCAGAGATCTGGGTGGCCAGTCAATGTCGCCATTTTTGACATCACGCGTAGAGGGAATTTTCGTTGCAGAAACTGCATTGTTTAATTTGCAGTGTTGCATGGCGCACCGTCTTGTTGAAACCAGTAAACGTCTAGACCGTTTTCACACATTTGTGGGCAGACATACGAGTCGTAATGAGCCAACATCCACCGATATCGATTCCCATCGACTGTTTCGTCATGTCTGAAGAAAAATGGTCCAATGATGGATTTGGCGAAAACGCCGGCCCAAACAGTCACTTTTTGGTCATGCAATGGTGTTTCATGGATCTCGTGTGGATTCTCCGTTCCCCAAATGCAGCGATTTTGTTTGTTAACGAAGCCAAAGAGTGTGAAATAGGCCTCGTCGGTCATCAAAATTTGCTTCCAAAAATCAGGTTCAGTGTCAACCATTCGAGCGAATGTTTGGTCGTATTCCAAGCAACGTAGACAATTCATGGTTAAAATTGTACTGAATTGACGTTTCAAAAACATGTCCACTCAAGTCAATCGGTTGATAAATGTCAAAGTTATTCAATGTTTTCACACCAACATAAAAGATGGCGCACCCTGTACAGAAGCGTCGTTATGAGACACTGATGTCAAGCGAGAGAGACAGCCTCTCGTTTGAGTAGCATGCCTGCGAGGCGCTGCCTCGGCTATCTTTGCGACAGCCGAGCGCAGCACACAACCCAGCAGCAAAGGTCGACGCACGGCAAATATCGACCGCCGTGCGTCAGCTGATTTTCCAACACATAGGAATAAGGAAACGTAACTCGTGTTATGCCGGTAACGCGTAATAGGAGATTACGGCCGACGGTATCATATTTGGAACGTTATTGTTTTTGGGATCGTTCATCGATAAGGAGATAGATCTCGAGTAAATGACAAACATGTGAATTTATGGAAAAAGTAATAATTTGTAGTTTATTATAGATAACGGCAACTTCCGTTATCTATTACATTACGTGCAAAAAGGATTAAAATACAGTTCATATGTTCAAATTACTGATGAGGATCCAACCAGTTCTTTCTGAATCTACTTGTAGACTTAAATATTGGGTCTGGGAAAAAGTTCGTGGCGTTTTTTTTTAGTAAAATTCCACTAGTTTTCTTATAGTGTGAAAATGAATTTATTTAAACCAAACATACTCCATTATTATCGACAATGTTTCGCCATTTTTCGGGTAGAGCCATGATGCCATCGGTGAAGAACTTCTGTGGTTTCTGGTTGAAAAACTGAATCAAGTAATTTTCACAGGCTTCTTTTGAAAGCAGCTTAATTCCATTGAGAAAGTTCTGCAGAGATCGCAATAAGTGATAGCCAGAGAGTGCTATGTCTGGACTATACGGTGGATGCATCAAAACCTCCCAACCAAGCTCTCGCAATTTTGACGGATCATCAAAGAAGTGTGTGGTCGGGCGTTGTCATGATGGAAGACAACACCTTTCCTATTAATCAATTCGGGCCGTTTTCTTTCAATCACTTGGCGTAATCTCTCTAATTGTCCACAGTAGAGTTGAGAATCAATCACCTGACCAACTGGAAGTAGCTCATGGTGGACGATTCCCTTCCAATCCCATCAAACACACAGCATCACCTTTTTCGCCGTCAATCCTGGCTTCGCGAACGCTTGTGACGGCTCACCATCCCTTGTCCACGATCTCTGACGCTTCCGATTGTCGTGCGTGATCCGTTTTTGATCAAGGGTTATGACACGTTTCAGAAATGGCTCGATTTTATTGCGTTTTAGCAGCGCATCGCAGATGTTAATTCGGTATATCATGTTTTTCGCGCTCAACTCATGAGGAACCCATACATCGAGCTTCTTTTTGTAACCAGCTTTGTGCAAATGGTTCAAAACAGCCTTGTGGTCAATGCCTAGCTCGATAGTTTCCTGACTTATTTGCAATTGATGCCATGTATCGGGAGCAACGCCACGAAATTTTTCCCCGATCCAATATTTCGGGCGACATCGAGCCGCGATCAACCGTTCAGGTTGATGTTAAACTTTTGACCAATTTGGATACAGTAGTTATTAATTACCTTTGGCAAAATCGATGAATTTGTAAAAATGTCTAATGTTGCAAGTTGTTGCAAGTCGTAGCTCGAGCTCCAGGTCATTGCTCGCGTCTCATTGTGTACGTCTGCACATTATTTCTACTTCGGGTGAGTGGCCTCGCACCCGATGGAGGAATAATGGTGAAATAATTATACTCGAATATCCACGGCACAACATCCCTCCCTCCGTAAAAACGATAAATTGTACCCAAAAAATGTTTTCTCTTGTTGGTTTCCCGTGTACATATAATTTTTACAGTTATACATTTCGAGGTATATTTAATTTTTATATTTCAAATTTGTTAGCGACGATATATTTATTTTTTCTGTACCTTTTCTTATTGTCGTTTGGGGTAGGCGAATCGCACTCGGTTGAGGGAGCGAGTTTCACATGCTCTGTCCCGTTCGTATCGCAGTAGTTCCTCTGGCTGTTTTCGTCCTAGTGACTCGAGGTTGATGTTTAGTTCGTCGGCTGCCGGGGCCGTTACCTCGCTCGTCTTTATCGGTATCCTGTTTCGTTGATACCTGACACATTTGAACAGAATGAAGCCGAACAAGGCTATTCGTGCTATTGCACCCAGCGTGTAGAGACTGAGGTCATGGATGTGTTGTTTCCCGCCTTCGGTGGTGTCGAGAGCTTCTACTATTTGGTCTGCTCGATTTCCGAGCTTTCGCAGCTCTTCTGGATCCTACAGCACGCTCAATATTGGAGTTTTCTCCTCGGTCTGCATTGGAGAAGACTGAGCTTCTATTTCCGTGAGTTTTAAGTCGTATGGGGGAAGATAGTCTTCTCGTACGACTTGCAATGTTCGCCCAATGGTTTTGACGCTACAACCTCGGATGGTTACTAAACATACGCCTACCAAAGCCAGCATTTCCGTACTATTTAGTATTTCATGCCGCGTGGGTCTCGTCTCACAGGTTATACCGATGACTTCTGCGGTCGATGCGACGTATATCCATCGCCCTTGTTGCTGCATGTAAACGATGAGGGTGCGAGTTAGGAGGGTAGCTCGTTTTGTGCATCTTTTGCCGTTCTCCGTGTTGACTGTTCTCGGTGGCAGGGCCATCGCTTCTGTCTTGCCACTTGCTATTTCGTTTATCAGCCACACTAACTCTTGTACATCGCTGAGCAATGCCTCCACAGCGATACTGATTGCGTTTAGACTTTCATCTAAGTGTTGGCGCCTCACTACGTCGTACAGATTGTCGTTGAGTGTGTAGTTGATACGACGTATCTTTGCCAGTAGTGCTTCTTCGTTCGCCTGCAGGTGATGTGTACTTTCATTGAATAAACTCAGGGTTGTCTTTACCACTTGCACCTGGTTTTTCAACCGTTCCTGCGGCGTCTGCTGTGAGGTTTTAAGGCGAGATATTTCTTGATGTAGCTCTTAAGCGTCAGCAGCGTCCATATTTCCAGTGATTGTTTTGATAATGCTTTCTAGGCCGTCAACCAGCCTTCTGCGCTCCCTGATAGGGCGCGTGCCGAGGAGGTCGTATATGGTTGCCAACCCCGTGTCAATTCTTCTCTTCATTTGCAAAACCAAATCAGCGATGACGGGACAAAGGTCAATGCCGCGGGTGTCGCCCAACTCCAGCAGGCGTTGGCTTACTTGCGTCGGCTTCGTGGTGTATTAGTGCGGTGAGGTCCAAACTGATGGCTGACCGCCATGTGGATTGGATTACCGTAAGGCTTCCGATGTCTTCGTAGTAGATACCCGGATTGCTGAAGTAGGTATTGACTTCGTAATCGGGTGGATGCTGCGTAGCTACGGTTAGTCCACTCTTCGCTGTTATCAACCTGTAATTTGGGAGGGGAAAGCATGAGAATGCTTATTTCGCTAATTCTCCTTTTCCTTGGCCTTGCCAGATTTGTTGCGCGACAGCTCCTTGGCTCATTCTTATTCTACCTTTCTTCTTAACTCGACCTGTTTACATTTTACTTGCCATGGCTTCTCTGGCTGTAGACGGGATGTACGGGGTGATTGTCTGTCAGGGCGACGACCTTGCGCTTGGGCTGCTGCGATGCATGGTAACGATCAGTTGCCTTAGCTTAAGAAGTTTTCCTTTTCTTGATAGCAAGTTATTCTCTCTGTTTTAGGAAACGTATTTCCCTTTTGCTCCGGCTCCGCTTCGGCCGATTTGGGAACGAGATTTCGTCGCCTGGGCTCTGGGAGTCCGTCGCCGCAGGACGGCCAGTTGATAGCTGGTAAACGCTTTATGGGGCGATGGCCTCTACGCCGGCGAAGACATTTCTGAGGATCCGCTGGGGATAGAGCTTTTTCGGCAGGACGCAACTTTCACTCGCTATCCTTGCTTATTCTGCCGGCAGTTTACTGATGTCGGTAGCTTTCGTTGTATTTCTTCTGCAATAAAATTTCTTCTGAAACGCAATAAGTGCCTTAAGCGCTATCAAATTAAAGTACTACCCACCAAATAAGAAGACCAATGATGAAAGGGTAACGAATGGCAAGTCCACCACGGGCATATGCAAATCAATAAAACCCAGACTGAGGTTTCTCAACAAAAACAAAAAAAATAGAATGAATCGCAATCTCTTGTAAAAAAATAGACTCAACAAAAAAAAAAACTCCTTCCATCCAGCCCAGAACACGAATCTGTTTCGAGCCATCAATCCTCTCCCAGGTGGTATAGGAAAAGACCTCGTTCGAAAAAATATATAAACTACGCGATTTCGCCGCGACCGCCCAATATACGCGCATGAACCTCGCATGAAGAGGGATAAACAAAGTGAATAAGAGCACTAGAAATTGCGAAACGTTTCAATATATATTTATGTATATATACTGTAATGGTAATTTTTTTTTATCGTTAACAATAATTTTATTTATCGTGGGGATTCGGGCTCAGATACAGTACCAATTAATATGAGACTTCAAAGTGTGTGAGAGTAAGGCTTATTAACAATAAAAATGTATTCCGTGAAATGTCAATTTATAGTTTCCGGCCACTGTTACTACAAATGATGCATCGAAATTCAGTAATTTCGACGATTATTTTTATATTATTTTCGGATGACGCATGTACAAGTTCTTGGTATTTTCGGGCTCGAAAATCTGTTACGTGACAATGCGTTAGTATTGGCCCAGCAACTTCTACATGTACGTACACAGCCACTCGCATCAGACTCACTCTTTGACAGAATGTATAAACTCTGTTTACAATGCTTACTCTTTCACTCTTGTTTCACTTTTCGCTCTTTCTCGCTTATACTCACAGAATCGGGCAATTCCTGTTGATACTGCCGGTTCAAAATCCACACTATTTAACTTATTCTCTTATACACTACTCGCTTATTTCGATGCACTTAATTTCCTAGGCTTACATTTATCCACTTAATCCTATCCATCTTATCCCTAGCTACCTCTAGAGCTATTCCACTTTAAATCTGTCGACTAATTATTTCTTCCTGATCTCTTTAAATATCTCTCCTGTTTAACTCCAAAATTTATCGCTTCGTATTTTTCTAAAAAAACTTGTGTAAGCTGTATTCGTTTAGAGAAACTTGTACTACCCAAAAGAAAGCCTTCCTTGCGGTGCAGGCTCTTTTATAGACTCTCCCCCACCCTGGTTCCTTCTACGTCATTAGTAGCTTGGATTTTTAAATTCTGCTTAACTCGAACGATTATGCGAGCTACCGTTGTCATGCTCCCCGTCTCTTCCTCGTCGCCGAGCAAGGCCAGCTGGTCGCTGACCTGCTGTTTTCGTCGACGAGCGAATTCCGGAGGCGTGACGTAGCTCGTTTTTACACTAGGTCGGGGTTCGGTAGCCTAGCGTCCGTTGTACTTGTCGCTCCATAATATACTGTTAGGCTCTTATAGCCGTTCGATATAGTAGATCATGCTAACAGTCGTAATTATATTACAATACATATACCAGGTCTATAAATATGAAACCGGAATTTGCCCATAGATGGCCCTAGCTGTCGATGTAGTTACCGTCAAACCGCGTCATTGGCGCCATTTTCTTGTTGATATCTCTGACGAAGATTTTCAACTCACAACAATACAAGTTTCATACAACAGCATTGTTTGCAATAGCGTTGAACATGTCGAATTTTGTGCCTGGAAACTACGCTTTGCGCACAGTATTGATTTTCTGTTACCAATTGAAGAAAACTGCTGCAGAATCGCATCGAATGCTTGTCGAAGCTTACGGTGAGCATGCTCTTGGTAAATCACAGTGCTTTGAGTGGTTTGAAAAATTCAAAAGTGGCGATTTTGACGTGAGAAATGAAGAACGTGAAAGACCACCGAAAAAGTTTGAAGCCAGCGAATTGCAAGCATTGTTGGATGAGGATGACGCTCAAACGCAATAGCAACTCGCAAATCAATTGAATGTGACACAAGAAGCCGTCTCCATACGTTTGAAAGCCAAGGGAAAGATCCAGAAGATGCGAAAATGGGTTCCACATGAACTGAATGAAAGACAGCAGGAAAACCGAAAAACCACTTGCGAAATGCTGCTCGCCAGGTACAAAAGAAAGTCATTTCTCCATCGAATTGTGACTGGCGATGAAAAGTGGATATATTTTGAAAATCCTAAGCCTAAAAGATCATGGGTAACTCCAGGCGAACCATTGACATCGACTGCAAGGCCAAATCGCTATGGACGGAAGGCAATGCTGTGTGTTTAGTGGGATCATAAGAGTTTGATCTTTTATGAGCTGCTAAAACCTGGCGAAACCGTTAATACTGAACGCTACCGACAAGAAATGATCGATTTGAATCAAGCGTTGCGTGAAAAACGACCAGAGTATAAAAAAAGGCAACACAAAGTGATTTTGCTTCATGATAATGCACCATCACACACAGCAAAACTGGTCAAGAAAACGATTGAGGCATTTACCAGGTGTATGCATAAGTTTGTTCCGGTTTAACTAAGAGATGGCGCCAGCGAAAAGTACGCAACGTATTAATTTGACACATACGTCATTTTGTTCGTCTGACATTAACCTACAAACACACACAAGTTGAGTCCGCCAAAAACTAGCGTCTTTGTTTTATCGTTCAGTGATCATGTCGAGTTTTGTGCCTAAAAAAGAACATTTGCGGCACGCATTGCTTTTCTTATTTAATCAAAAGAAAAAGGCTGCTGAAAGTCAACGTTTGCTGGTAGAAACATATGGTGAACACGCTCCATCGATTAGAACATCTGAGACATGGTTTCGACAATTTAAAAGTGGTGATTTCAATGTGAAAGACAGTGAGCGCTCTGGTAGACAACAAAAATGCGAAGACGAGCAATTGCAGGAGTTATTCGATGATGACCCAACTCAAACTCAACGGAAATTAGCAGAAGCATTACATGTGTCACAAGAAACAATCAGCAGACGTTTACGAGTAATGGGGAAGATCAATAAACTCGGTAAATGGGTCCCACACGATTTGAATGAACGTCAAATAGAAAATCGCAAGGTCACTTGTGAAGTGCTGCTTCAACGCCACGAAAGGAAATCATTTTTGCATCGAATTGTGACGGGTGACGAAAAATGGATTTATTTTGAAAACCCGAAGCGGAAAAAATCGTGGCTTTCACCTGGCGAAGCCGGTTCTTCAACACCAAGGCCAAATCGCTTCGGCAAGAAGACCATGCTCTGTGTCTGGTGGGACCAGAGCGGTGTTGTGTATTATGAACTCTTGAAGCCCGGCGAAACAGTTAATACACAGCGCTATCGCCAACAAATTATTAATTTAAACCACGCATTAATCGAAAGACGACCGGAATCTGCCAGAAGACATGGCAAAGTGATTTTGTTACACGACAATGCGCCGTCTCACACAGCAAAAGCAGTGAAAGACACCTTGAAATCGCTTGGATGGGATATCCTTCCGCACCCGCCGTATTCGCCAGACCTGGCGCCATCTGACTATCACCTCTTCGCATCAATGGGGCACGCGCTCCCAGAGCAGCACTTCAGCAATTTCGAGGAAGTTGGAAAATGGCTTGACGAATGGTTTGCCGCAAAAGACAAGCAGTTTTTCTGGCATGGTATTCATAAGTTACCTGAAAGATGGGCGAAATGTGTAGAAGCCGATGGCCAATATTTTGAATAAAACAAAAATTAATTTCCCTTGAAAATTACGTGTTTTTTTTTACCA
This sequence comes from Cylloceria caligata, assembly GCA_963942595.1. Taxonomy (NCBI): domain Eukaryota; kingdom Metazoa; phylum Arthropoda; class Insecta; order Hymenoptera; family Ichneumonidae; genus Cylloceria; species Cylloceria caligata. Next base: position 46,990,318 of record OZ012704.1, on the reverse strand, counting down.
AAAAACCGGAAAAAACTTATGCATACACCTGGTAGTTGGGAAATACTTTAACATGCGGCTTACTCACCAGACTTGGCTCCGTCCGATTACTACTCATTTGCATCGATGGGACACGCACTTGCTGAGCATCGCTTTACTTCTTACGAAAATGTATGAAAATGGCTCGATGAGTGGTTTGCCTGAAAAAAGCAACAGTTTTTTTGGCGTGGCATCCACAAATTGTCAGACAGGTGGGAAAAATGTATAGCTAGCGATGGGCAATACTCCGAATAAAATATTTTTATCATTTTCATACAATAATAGTATATATATATATATATATATACCAGGCCTATAAATATGAAACCGGAATTTTTGTATAGAAAATACACGTTTATTGTATGAAAATGATAAAAAATATTTTATTCGAAGTATTGTCCATCGCTAGCTATACATTTTTCCCACCTGTCTGTGAATTTGTGGATGAGACTTGGTATATATATATACCAGGTATATAAATATGAAACCGGAATTTATATATATATTTTTATATATATTAAAGTGTGTCATTTTGGGGCAATTTTTTTTTTACAACTCACAAACAGGTTGTATACTTCCAGGAAGGTGAAATAAGACGCCTGTAAATAAATTTGAGCTCTTAAAATTAATATTTAGATGTGCCTCATTGCAAATTTCTATTTCCCATTTAAATAACATGCGGAAAAAACTTTTTAATATTTGGAATTTTATACTTCGGCAATGGCTCATTGTTCGATGAAACGCATGCCATACTTTATAGAGAATTGAACGCTCTACAAAAAAGATATCTTACAGTTTTCCGATAAACATAGCCATTCAGAGGATATCTGAGTTCAAAGTTCAAAATTAACGAAAATTCATCTTTTTGTGAATATTATAGCGGAACTATTGACTTTGTTGAAAAACTCCAATCGACTTTTTTGTAGATTATTAAATGTACCATGAAAATTGTCCCATTCAGGATTAATTAATATTGATCGTTAAGTGTTCAATGCTGTTGTTCAGTTTTCGCACCTACCAAGCACACACTCAACTCATGCACACGCTACACTCACAATCATCTGACGCCTCGCGTCATATCGTATAGTTCACAGGTATGCTATATCGATCTATCGACCGTGCACTCAAGCACATTGTCCATCAGCTCACATCCTCGATCGAAGCTCACTTAAGCGGCCAACGCTGCTAGCGTGGCCCCAGCGGCAAGACCACACATAAGGCTCACTTTCCATCGCTGGCGGCGAATCACAACTCAAGCAAACTGTGACGCACGTCCGCCCTCTTGATACTCTGCCTCGTGGTCGACGGATATGGCCATTGTTCTCACTCGAGTCGTTCGCGCTACACGTTCCCGCGTAAACTCACAGAGATATTCATTATTTCCACTCATTTTGGTGTGCATTCGGTATTATAGTGTATTACATTCTTAGTCAAATCACCCGTGTTTAAACTCAGTGTCAGTGCGAATCACAGTAAACCAACAGAACCATTGAAACATTCACATAAACGTCAACGGCGTGGTTCGTCGTTGGCAGCAGAGACGCCATTTCAGCCTCACATCGCTCGTTGGCGATAGCTTACTCACCAGCCTGCCGTGTGGTTTCAATAGAGCTCTACAATCAGACTATATCACCAGGATGATCCACACGGGATCAACAAGTCAACTGAACGGCCTGAGATCTCAATCACTTTCAGTACATCATCACACAGGCCAGACAAATCAAATTACATACGTTATGTAATCAACAGGTATTTCTTATGCAACCGATGTTAATTAATTGAATAAACATTGAATTTATTATTGTTAATTACTGAGTACATTTAATTAGTTATACTTGTCACCAGGATCCTTAATCTTACTATTAGCATCTGTCATTCGACATGCTACGTGTGAATGCATCGACTTGCTACCTGTCGACAGATTAAAAATATTTCAAACTCAGTCTCAATCATTTGCATACATGGTTTGGACTTTCGAGCTAATTCCAACTCACTTCCACTCATCATCATACATTTTTTGGTCCTTAGAGCCGGATTCTGGTCAAGTAAATAAATTTATGCCTCGATACTCACATAAATCACTAATCAGCACATGTAATACACTACAGATTGCGCAACTCAGCATTCATCGATACAAGACAATGCTCAACAATAATAAAATACTCACCGAAGTGCGCTAATCATTTTGTGTAAACTATTCAACCGGCTCAATCAGTTCAGATCATGGCTGACGATAAGAAAGTGCTGTCAGACCAAAGCAAATCCTCGCAGGAAGGCGACTCACATGATGGTAATGTGGAAGTGACCGATGGTGCAACAGACGTTATCAATACACTCAATGTACCACCCACGGTACAGAGACCACGCACCAGATCGCCATCACCAAGCACCAATCAAGCTAACCCCATGGACTATAAGGTCGCATCACAGCATTGTTGTGCCGCGGAATATTCCACTTCGTATTTCGTATATTCGGGAATATTCCATAGCAAAGAAACATTGGAATTTGTTCAAGACAGGAAACAAAGTCCAATGCCCGATCGTACGATCGACACCAGGAACGCCGACGCAGCATGAGGCGACTCGCTTGGCGTTCGACTATAAACGCAAACTAAAGGATTTTCGTGAAGACAGTTAGCAACTGCTTTACGAAAAGGGAGAATGAATTTAGACAAGATAGAACGGGTTGGTTCCTCGTAAAGACTCGAAATAACTTTTTATTGTACTTTCTTACTTTGACTTTTAAATAGACAACGGAAAATTACCGTTGCCTATAATAAATACTTCCTTTTATATAAATTCGTGTTTTCATCAATAACTCGAGATTCATCTCCTTATCGGCAAACGATCCCGAAAATAATAACTTTTTAATATTATACCGAATACCGAATAATCCAATTACGCGGTACCGGCATAACACATGCGAGGATAGCAATAATCAATCAGCTGCACGATCACCTACAAAACTCACCAGGCTGCGTTTCCGAAGAACTCAACGGCCATTTAGAGATTTTAAATCGCACTTGGGAATGTTTTTGTAATGAACATAATCAAATGGGAGAAACATGTAAACGTGCTTTTCTCACTCACCTTTATGTTACAGATAAGGTGTACGAATCAGGCTTTGACAGTTATTTCAAGGCACTCACAATCATCCTGCGAGAGAAGGCAATCGCAAAAACTCAAGAGACCACATCAAACAGAGCTGATCAACAGAGTCAATCAAGTCAGCACAGATCAACATTGCCAAAAATAAAGTTGTCAGAATTTGACGGCGACTTTACAAAGTGGCCGGCATTTAGAGACTTGTTTCCCTCGATGGTGGTCGACAATGAACAAATCAGTGATGTAAAGAAACTTCACTATTTAAAGATCAGCCTCAAAGGATCTGCCGCTCAACTGATCTCCAATGTGCCGATCAACAATGATTCATTCAAGTCATCGTGGCAAATAATCAAAGACAGATTTAACAACAAGGAAAGACTCATCCTGTTTTATGTTGAGAAACTCCTTAGCAACACTCGACCAGTGGCGAAAACGGCAGCAGCACTCAACACGTTGATCAGTTCAACCAAAGAAATAATCAAGGCACTAAATGTTCTTGGAGTTGACACCGAATCATGGAACTACGTACTAATATTCGTAGTAGCTCAGCGCCTCGACACGTCCATGAGTGGAGCATTGGAGTACAAGAGAAGCGCTCACAAACAACCAACAACATTCCAAGACTTGATAGGATTCATCGCATCTAGAGCGAGAGCCCTAGAAGTAATTCCGATCAACCCAGATCAATCAGCTGACAGGGCCAGCAACACATCATCAAGACAACCATCACGTTCAACAGCTCAGCCAGCAAGGACCTCTCATCATGCGTCCACTCAACCGAGGCCACACAAATATCCGTGCGACCACTGTGGTGGTTCGCATTAAATTGTGAGCTGCGCCAAGTTTAGAGATCTTCAATCTGCAGATCGCCACAAAGTTGTGACTGAACATCGACTGTGTTTCAATTGCTTTGGTCATCACAACCTCCACTTGTGCTAATCAACCATCAACTATAAAACATGCGGTGCAAAAAACCACACGATGATTCATTTGCCATCCACAACAAGAACTACATCACAGTCAAATCAACCAGGCACATCAGCTATACCTGCCACAGCTCATCCAAGCACCAGCTCGGGTCAATGAGAAATTGACGTGCCATTTTGCCAACTCATCAACTAACATGGTAGAACAGCAGTTCTACTAGCAACGTGTCAAGCATTACTCATCACATCTTTCGGCACTCACCAAGTCAGATTACTCATTGATCCAGGAACAGAGCTCACCTTCGTCTCATAACACCTCGTATCAGATCATGGGCTTACTCGTCAACACTAGTAGAAGCGGCCTTTTGTATAAAGACAGGGCGTGGCTGGCTGGTGCCAGGGCGAGAATAGACTAGCCCCGCCCCGTCTCCACCACTATCCCCTCCCCCTGCAGCTTCCTCATTGGTTGTTCCAGGTGGCGTGTCTACCCCCCTACCCCACCTCCGTTTCTGATTGGGCCCCCACAACCCCTACCACCCTTACCCCCATCCCTGATTGGTCCCCACCAGTCCCTACCCCCAGTCCACCTATCCTAGTGTTCTAATTGGTGCAGCGTCGCAGCGTCATCTGCGGGATTTGACCCGTACTCAATTGCCGACACGCCATCTACCATTGGTAAACGCGTTACCGACAGTCGGTAAAGTAGATTGAATGTTGGTAGCCGGTCCAGCAGAAAATTAATTACCGACGCACCATCTAATATCGGTAAACGTGTTGCCGACAGTCGGTAAAGTAGATTGAATGTTGGCAGCCGGTCTAGCAGAAAATGTATCGGTGATCGGTAAAGCGGATCGGTTGTCAACCGTCGGTATATAGCCGACCATCGCTACAGCAAATTTGGGACTTACGGAAGATAAGTAGACTGGGTCTCGCGGTAAAAAATATTCTGCACCACTTCCACTTTGAATTAAAACGACTATTTACAACGGTAAATGAAAACGCTCGTTCTTTTTTAGTTTCATAAAAAACTGTTTTATTTTAACATTCTTGTCCAACAAACATGTATTGTTCATCCGTAATTTTCAATGGCATCCGTGGCAGTCACGGCAAGTTGGTGGTCGACCGTCAATTTGTTTTTTCGTACCCGATTTGTTGTAATGTACGTAGCACGGCATGTACGAGGAGACCTCTCGGTCAACCTTCAGCTCCTCTGGTAGTTTGTCGTACAGAATTTCTATTTTTCCGCCCCAATGTTTCAACAGCAGTGGTTTCAGTATGTACGCGAGCTCAGCTTTAGTGAAGTCTCGGGGATCCTTGCAGCAGTCGATCATGAGTATACTGTCAATAGTATTTATTGTGGAAAGAGAGGCAAATATACTTTCACCACGACGTTTCCTTTTCAACTAACTCTTTTTCACAGCTGTTACCATTAGATATATACATCTCGCGTCAATAGCCATCATAGTTAAGAATGAAAATGTGTATGGTGGGAGTACTTTCGAATAATAAGACAGGAAATTCAAAGTTCCGAATTTATTCATAGTAATTCACAAGTAGCATCCAAATCGATCTGTACAAGTTTGTATACATGTGTTTTTATTACAACCGTAGCCCTTAATATCATTGTGTTTTACATATTTCACCCGTTTCTCTCTACGATTTGAATATTTTACGCGTTTGTAGTATTGTGCAGCTATGGGATCGTTTTTCACTCTGTTAGTCATAAAATTCTTATAAAAATTATCCAGAGTATAACCACGAGCCATAAAATCAAGAAACATAATACAGTATTCACCGCATACTTTAGACTTGAGTGATTGAAGGGGCTGCGTGTTCCACTCGTAGCTTCGACAGTTTCTGCGTAGACGGTTATGGTGTTGGTTAATAAGTAGGGGCAATCCATAACTATCGAAATAGATTCCATGTCCATTTTTATCAACGTAAGTGGCAACCCAGTGTCGCTCAGATAGATTATGCTCGTCTGTGTTTAGAACCAATCCTGCGGGTCTAGACCAGCGACTCGGGATGCGATCGGCCGGAAATACTCCTTTTGTCTGAGCAGATATTCGTTGTAGAGCGTCAAATATCTGTAGGCTGTTCATGCTGTTTACACAACTAGTGGTGACGCTTAGAGTGTGATTGACGCTGTCTCTGCTGATGATAATGATGGTTGCGCGGTGGTTGCTCTGGCTGGTGTTTGTTACGTGGGGGTGGTGGTTGTTTAGCACTCGGTGAGACTACTTGTTTTTCTCTGCCACGGAAAAGTACAGTTATTTCATCGTTAGCCAGTACAGTTCCTCCTCGCAGCGCCGACTCATCACTGTTGCACGATAGTGTAATATCGTTGTGTTTGAGAATCCGTCCGATGATGGTATTTGACAGATCAGAAATATATTGAAACTAATGAAGCTTCACTCGATGACAGGGTGAGAATAAACCAGACACATAGATGTTAAACTAGAGAACGTAGTTTATTACACCTTCCGCATAACTATAATAAATCACATAATTTTTAATAAAACACTAAAGTGAGAATAGATAAATGAAAGACCAAATTTAGAAAAAATACAAAATAATATAAATAAATGCACCAAAAAACTGAGAATAAACAATTGAATTTAAATAAATAAACTGAATTTGATTGTCTGAGCTGAGAGCCAGCACACAATTATATTAATTGTGTGCTCTGAGTACTGAGAACGTTGTACGCACCGCAGCCAGTGCTGCAGAGCATGCAACGCAGTGAGATGTATGAGTGCGTAAGGTGGTAGTATAATTCGCAGCAAGCTCTCTGCAGCTTAATGCAGAGAGGTTGCCGTGAACAAATGAGAGCACTTGCAATAGGGAGCAACTTGCTTGAGTACTCTATACGTATGAGACCAGCTACGCAGGCAGCACTGCGTAGCACAACACAACACATATTGAGGATACACAAAATGAGCAGTGTATAGCAGCTGTACTCTTCCAGCAGATATTCTGGGGAAAAGTACAGTGAATATAGTACACCTGCATAATTCTATTAATTATACCGGCAAATGATGGTGAGAAAAACGTGGCTTGACATGTGCTGCAATGCCGCCAAAAAGTGAGGCCAAAAATGTTGATGTACCGATGAGCATGCAACTCCTCGTTACCATTGAATTTGCGGTAAATTATAGCAACGTACTCGTACCGGATTTTGAGTCCTGTTGCGAGTGATGAGAGCGTCCTGAGCAAAAAGCCAACGAGAAAAGTCCAAGAAAGTGGTGCGCTGTTCCTCGATGTCGTAGCAAAAGTCACTGAATTTTCAATATGGCTGCGGAATATGAAATTAACGTTGAGCGCTGAAGTCAGTTGAGCGAGATAGCCGGTGAGCGAAACCGAAGTCAAGCGAGAGAGACATCCTCTCGCTCGACGCGGCGTGCCAGCGAGGCACATCCTCGGCTTCGCGAAGCCCTGCCTCGGCTATCTTCGGCTCAACCGAACGACGTGTGCTTGAGCACAGCAACAGGTCGACGCACGGCGAATATCGATCGCCGTGCGCCAGCTGATTATCCAACACGTTGAATATATACTCTACGCTTTGTGATATATCGAGAGTATTTTCCTCATTTGATGCCTCGTTGTTCGGTTGGCTTTGTTGATCTTTAATGAGTGTTGATTTATCGACAGGTTGTGAATATATGTGACTAACCGCGTTGAGCTCATTAAACAGGAGCCACGAACGTATTTTTTCCACGTTATTTAGAGCACATTTTACATCGTCTTCTTTCGAAATACCATGGTGAATACAGTAAACGTTGTTGATTGGCATATTTTTTAACGATGGATTTAAACACGTAAAAGCGCGGCTTTTTGCAAACCTCTTTTGTAAATACGCAAGGCATAACGACACAGTAAGCCTAGATTGGTGTAGATTTTTTTCAACGGTGTATCATCGTCAAGCCATTCGAATCCATGATGAAAACATGTTAGTTTATTGTTGCTCGTACGTACATTCCTTGGTAGTTCACCAAAGTCATATGGTGGTTCGACAAGCCAATGACCATAATGTTCTTCCTGATAAGTCGTCACAGCAATCTTCTTTGGTAGAAAACGGTTGTTTGCATCGTAGAGCGCTTGAATATCCACTATAACGTCCATTATGAGGGTTTGATGTAGACTGATACCACGTGTGGTTGCGTTGACGAGTTTAAATATTACAGCGTCGGATGTTGCGCCCTCTCACGCACTAAAATCTGTAATGACCTGACGTGTGGAATCTATCTCTATTACATTATCATACTCGGCGTATACCACACAATTTAATGTAGATGTCAGAGGCGCTGCAAACCGTACTTCGAGCCTTACACTACCGTGTCTTGCGAGATTCCAGTGACCGAAGCAGCTTGCTGATAAGTCCGGTGTCAAATCAAAGACATACAGACAGTAACCTTTTGGATAGTCACTCCTGGTAATATCTAGACCCTCATTCTGAAATTGTATATCAGTACCGCTAAAGAGTATGTGATAACTATCTACCTAGTTTTCATTGCCACCAAACGACGGTTGAAGAGGTTTGCTAGGTATTTGTTGATCATCGACGTATAGAGACAGGAAATTTATCGAATGATTATTAAAGTTAAACGGGTTTAACGTTGTACTGCCGTTGAATGCACGGTTATTCACAAACCCAAGAATTATTCGATTAGGCAATTGTCCTAGAACGTTATCCAGAGTATCACCAATGATCCCGCTATGCATCGTAAAAGGTTTAACCTCAACCCTTGTTATAGGATCTTTGCGGTTGTTTTTGCAAGTATTTTGGCATAGTTTATGTGTCACACCAGCAGTAGGAGTCTCCATGAGACAAAAATCGTCTTTTGAGCGTGCAAGGTGTAGCCGTACCTCCACACCATTCAGCAAAAAATTATCCTGATTATTCGTACCGATATTAGGGCTATTCGATGCACCTGGCAGAGTGTCAAGCATACCGGGTGTGTCAGCATACCGAAATGCGGTCGTTAAGTGTGAATTTTCAGCAGCCGATCCATAATTGAGTAACGTTTCGATATATATGCTCTGTAGGGGTATGCATTGTTCGGCGGTGCCACGAGTTTCTGGTTAAAATATACATCCACCTGATTGAAGGAGCTATGCAGAAAGTTATGAACAAGTGCTACGTTGTACTGTGATTCAGCTGTTGGAATAACCCTAACATTTACAATAGTCATTGTATGAGCTAGGGCCAGGTATTCTTCACCGTGGCCAGGTATGACAAATTCCAGGGGTCCGTCATTCGTGAGGGACGACACAAGCTTGTAGTGTATCCATTGTGATGCTTCTATAGCCGTCTGCGTTGGAAGTATGGTGAGTAAGTCGAGCTCCGACTTCATACACTCGGAGGAGTGTGAGTGTAAGAACGACATTGTTAAACACCTCCAAAAATATCGTTGGTCTTTTCTCGTTTGCGCCTAATACTTTCGATACCTCTTCTCTTTCTCTTTGTTATCCTTTTCTTTTTATTCTTTGCGACACCAAGATATTTCCTTGCTGCAATGCGTCTACGTCTTGTTGACTTTTTCTTCTTCTTCTTCTTTATTCCTAACGATTTTTTCGACATACCAGTACGCCTTTTCCTCATCTTCGTAGGCACGCGTCCCGATAACGACTGAATCATGCGAGCGGTGCCTACAGCATTATATCCTGAACCATTCATGAGAAGAGCGATTTTTTCATTGGCTTTTCGTTGTAAATTATCTCCAGATTCAGCTGCGCGTCGACGCAATGACTCCTCCAATGGCATTTTGCGACCGCTCACATCCTCGATAAGGTGTGAACCCGTGCGAATGGCTTCTTTCCCTATAGCTTTAGCACCTCTGGTCAACAGTGATAAAAAACTCCGAAATAGATCACCGAGAAAATTACTGATGCCGTGACCGCGCTGATGCGGGGAACCCGCAAACACGTTACCTATATAAACACCTCCGCCACCTATTTGATTCTCATAATACGTCGTATAATGAGCACACATATTGTCTAATTGAGTGGTTTGAAGTGAAGTGTGAGCATTAACGTTCCATACTCGAATGCAATAGGATTACCCAGATGATCTCTTATATCCACCTCGATCGTTCTGAAGCAATTGTTGAGTAAACGTATGTAATTTGACGATGAGAAACATTTTACTTGCGTTGTACCATACGTGTAGTTTTTTGTATATAAATTTACAATCCTGAGTAGTGCTGTTTGTGTATCACCTACCGTATACGGTACACAAATATCGCTGTAGACAAAAAGCTGATCGGGCAGAGCCCTATTGATACACGCGGGTATTCGTCCTACGCGTGGAACGCCTCGCATAAGCTGCAGGTAAAGACCCCCTGGGGTTTCTCGGTCAAGCCGCAGCGGTTCTTCGTGTTTCTCGAAGCCCAATATACATGCTATTTTACTACTCATTCGTAACACTCCAGGGTAGCCTAGAGGTTCAGGGCACGACTCTGTTACCTCAGACTCGAGGGCAACGTACCCTTTAGCCCTTTCAACCTTTACAATTTTTATGCCTGCTTCTCGCAGCGCCGGTAAATCAGTGATATTTTCCACAATTTCCTCGTGATTTCTGTACAAACCTCGAGGTATTCGGTTTGTAGTAACTTCTTCATTCTCACAAGCCATCCAACCGATTATCGTATCTGCTTCTTATAAATGCGTCATTGTACAGGGTATATAAATGTCCGATAAGCCCACAACCCAGCGACCCTTTAACGATATTTCACGCGGCAATTGAGTTATAAAATGTGTTGTTGTGTTTTCGGGAAAATACTTCATACTGCTGTTGCTCGGGAGAACAAGAAAAAAATTATCCTCGTCATGCAGGTGTACGACCATCGTTACGCTCGAGAATACGTTTCAATGCCTTTGTTACTTCGCGCACAGTTTTGTCTTGCAAGAGTTCGACCCAGGCGTATTTGCTGACAACGTCAATTATCATAAGCAGATAGGAGACGTTGTCGTTATAGCTACTCAATGAACGTAGATCAACGAGATCGGCCTCCCAGCATCGTTAATATTTGTAACATTGTAATACAGTCGTGGAAAGACACGGTGCACGGGTCTATGAATGGTATAACTATCCTGTTGAGTGAGCCAGTCGTACAGGCTGTCTGTTTTATTTTTGCTACTGATTAAACGTCGCGCACCGGCGTATCCAGCTGGGTGCGAAGGACCGTAGTGCACTTTTTCGAAAGTCATCTTCCACCGCTCGTTGTACAGTTTGTTCTAAATCTTTATCCACTTTTCAAATACTTTTATTACTTTTGTTCTCCGACGTTTTGAAGAAGTATTCCCAGGGTGCATATCGTCGTTGTCTCCGTAGTCGTCGTTGGAATTATCGCCGACCGCATCCACATTCATAGAATGCGAGTCGTTATGTTAAATCATCTGAACATCTTTTCTTGGTCGTTTAGTACCTCTAGATACACTAGAGTTAGTACCCTAAATCCCATAATCTACTGTTGCCTATAAATTCACGCGGAACGATCATTGTGCGTAGACTAACGCTAAACTCGTGGCTGCCTGTTGCTTTAAAGTTTTTTTTACCTCGTACTGCATCGTTTATAAAGTCGACAATGTTAGAATTTGGAATGAGGATACTGTCTATTGGTACATATCCTTTTTTGTCCCATCTTATGCTTTTTGATTCATCACTCGTGGATTTGCGTAGAAACCTTAATAGCGCAGTCGCTCGGCGTTTATACATATCTGGAACGCTATTAACGATGTCAGCATCGCTCGTGGCTTCTGCATTATCTATCTCAGACGATGTTTCAGGTAGTGCTGGAAGTGCTGGTGAAAACAATGCATTTTTCGTACCAACGAGATATAGATAACGCTGCAGCACTTATAAATATTCTTTCCATTTACAAGCGTCGTCTTTACCATATTTGTTTGATTTAAGAATTTTGTGTAGCTCAGTGTCCAGTCTTGAAACTGGATCACCCTGGGTCTGCACTGTTTTCTCGTTTGCCGCTGGTGCATGATTATTCCCAGAACCGACCGTAGGTATTTCGTTGTAACGACCGTCTGCATCACTATTTCCATCGTTTACCTCGGACATTGGCACTAAAAACATTTTTTTCGCATGCTCCATTATGAGGATGAATTTTTATCCTTAACACAGTATTGTTTTCTCAATCGTCACTACCACTGAAAAATTTACTAAATAAAGTTGTGATTATGGGAGTCAGTAAAAGTGGTAAAAAAGTACCACCTTTTTTTGAATTATGAAGCGTTTCTTCGCTCTCCAATTATATTTCCGCTGCTTACGAGCGACTGTACAAACACCACCACCATTACCACCACCACGTTGTTTTGTTACATATCCTGAGACAAGCTGTCGAAGTATATTTTTATATTTTTTAAAACGTTTTTTAACACTTAACTTGACACAAACGATTCCTTGTAAAATGTTTAACGCGCATTCACGGATACAATTTATTAGAGGCTTATCAGCACTACGCAATATTGATTTTCGCTGTTTTCTATTTGAATGACAAATGGCATTAAGTAGGGCTATACAACGTTCATCGAATGGAATGTAATGTGTATTTTTCTTCTCCTTTCTCTTCGCGCTGGTGCTATCCCTTATTATTACAGTTTCACAGTAGATGTATTACAGGTGAATGCCCGAGTCTTTTCGCGTGATGCGTACACGACTCATATCCATTACCGACTGATGTGGTGTCTACTTGTGCTTCCAATTAAATACGTTAGCGAGTGTTTTTCGGCATGTAGACCAGCATTCGTGGATCATCGGGAAATATCATTGTACGACATCGACAATTATCGGGTGTCGATTGTTTAAGATCCAAGAGTAGATAACCGTGTGGCTGTGCGGTAGCATCGTTATATGACTCGGTTAGAAATCGTGGATTCTCGGGGTATACCATATTTATATATTTTAAATAATGATTGTTTATTTATTTATTTATTTTATATTTTTAATAATAAGAGTAGTTTTATTTATATATATAAAATTAATTATATATTATATAATTATATATAAAAAATTAATATATCAGGAGTACAAATTGAAAATGCGGGATTTTTTTCTATTTTTGAACGTTTATTCTGAAAAAATGGTAACAAATGAATTATTCAAAGTATTGTCCATCGCTAGCCACAACTTTTTCCCATCTTTCTGGCAATTTACGGATACCGTCGCGAAAAAATTCGGCCGGCTTGGCTGCTATCCAGTCATCGACCCATTTTTGGGCTTCTTCGTAAGAATGGAAGCGCTGGTCAGCTAGGCCATGTGTCATCGATCGGAGAAGGTGGTAATCGGAAGGAGCAATATCTGGGCTATACGGCGGGTGGGGTAAGACTTCCCATTTCAGCGTTTGTAGGTATGTTTTGACCGGCGCTGCAACATGTGGCCGAGCGTTGTCATGTTGCAAAATTACTTTGTCGTGTCATTGCTCGTATTGTGGCCGTTTTTCTTTGAGTGCGCGGCTCAAACGCATCAATTGAGTTCGGTATAGTGCTCCTGTGATGGTTTCGTTCGATTTCAATAGCTCATAATACACCACACCCAGCTGGTCCCACCAAATACAGAGCATGAGCTTGGCGCCGTGAATATTTGGTTTGGCCGTCGATGATGATGCATGGCCGGGGTAACCATATGATTTTTTGCGCTTCGGGTTATCGTAATGGATCCACTTTTCATCACCAGTGACAATGCGATGCAAAAAACCCTTCCGTTTTTGCCGTTCGAGCAGCAGTTCGCATGCAAAAAAACGGCGCTCGACGTCTCTCGGCTTCAGCTCATACGGCACCCAATGTCCTTGCTTTTGGATCATTCCGAGGGCTTTTATACGATGGGAAATGGCTTGTTGTGTCACTCCCAATGAATCTGCGAGCTCTTGTTGAGTTTGACACGAGTCTTCATTGAGTATTGCCTCCAATTCAGCATTCTCAAACTTTTTCACTTGGCCCGGCCGCTCTTTGTCCTCAACGTCAAAATCACCACTTCTAAACCGCACAAACCATCTCTCACACGTTGAAACCGATGGAACATGACTCGGATAAGCCTCGGAGACCAATCGATGTGCTTCAGCAGCACTTTTCTTCAAATTAAAGAAGTAAATTAAAACTTCCCGCAAATGCTGTTTTGTTGGCACGAAACTCGACATATTGAGAGCTCAAAAAAACTATGAATTTGACACTGCGACAAATTGACACATACTGAAAATTAAAGCTATAAGACGTAGCTTTGACATGAACATAGTCACAGTACTGCCTGATGCGTATAGCGTTAGTAACGCCATCTGTTATCAAACCCGCATTTTCAATTTGTACCCCTGATATATATATTGTAACGTGGCAGAATATTGGAGCTGCGTCCTCCTCGCTCAACGGTTACCAGCACGATCGCTCAGGGCTGCAGGGGATGATTTGCGTATTTTATTTATTCTTTATTTTATTTTTTTTTCTTGTCTTATTTCTTTTTATACATAATGCAATTGATACGACCGGAGGGACGATGGGAGAGTACCGAGAAGAGGGGAGCTTCGGGATTCGGCCTTCTTCTCTGGACCGACATTTCACACCTTTCCCGGTCGAGTTGTATCATTGTCCCGCTCGACGTACTGGAGGATACGCGGCTTTCTATTCTCAGCCGCCGTCGGCCCACGGCAACGTATATATCTCAAGGGATCATCTGCGGGACTACGCAACGCTGGTATTGTCTGTCGCTAATTTATACATCGGCCAGCTGAGGCGCTAGTCGTGGTCAGCGTGCGACACCGGTTCCCCCAATTAACTGAGTTTAGCGGGTTAAGTGGGGATCATAAGTTACGGGCACGCGTGCCGGCAGGACCTCGGGGCTTTTTTCCCGGGGACTGTTGAGCGAGCAGGACGTTGCGTCTGGTACTAGCATATCTCTGTCCCGTTTCATTGCTGTTACGATACGACCGGACAGACCAAGGAAACGATCGTTACCTGGTGGGGCCCTAAGTCAGCTTGCCCGAGATTAACACTTTCCGACATATTAACTCGACTGGAGAGGAGAGGATTGAAGGATACTCGAGATTTTTCTCCTGGATTTCAAGGATTTTCGCACCAGCATCGTCCCGGTGAGCTCTTCTTCCTTCCACGGTCTTTCGCAATTGTTTTATTATTCTGTCATTCGATTTATTGGACGTTATTTATCGAAATTGGTCACCCCTGCGACTCTCGTACACTACGTGCAGAGTATTAATTTGTATCGGGAGCTGCGGCGTCAGTAGCATGTAACCTCGAGATCGTGTGGCGGATAAAAACCGGGGAAAAGTCATTACATTAATCCAGGAATTTTGTTAACGGTTAAACCGTGCGCGCGTTAGGCCGTTATCCCGGAGTGTTTTGAATTTGTTAATTGGTTATGTGTGGGATCTGAACGGAATAGACCGTGTCACCGGTTTTGGCCAGATTATAGACTCTGGTTTGGATGAGTTAATTTGAGTTTTCTTTTGTCTCGATTTAGAAGGTCGTGCGCGCGTTATCACGTCGTCCCGTGGTGTGTTCTGTGTAGAAGGGACTAGAACGTTATATACCGCGTCGCGTATCCTTCCGATCGATCGGCGGTTCTCTAATTCATTTATTTATTTATTTATTTATTTATTCACTTATTTATTTATTTATTTATTTACTTATTTATTTATTTATTTATTTATTTATTTATTTATTTATCTGTTTATTGAATCCTTATTTATTTGTTTCGTTCTTTATTTATTTTCTTTTCCTCGTTATTATTGGTTATATGTCACTTGTTATATTTTATTCGTTATAGTTCATTCGTTATATTTTCTTTGTTATATTTTATTCATTATATCTTGTTTATTATATTTTAGTCGTTTTTATCCATTATTCTTTCTTTATCCTCGGTTACCTTTTATGGGTTATATTATATTTGTCATATTTTGTTCGTTATATTTTATTCAGGCCACGAGGGGCCGGTCGAGAGTATTACGCTCAGATTGATTACCGTCTCGCAATTATTATTGGGAATTGTAATATTTGGCAAGCCGCGGGTCGCTTCGCGTGCGTGACCTTCCGACGTCCCGTTGTTATGGTTCTTGGATGTATTTGGGATTAGCTCGGAATAGGCCGTATCGCGAACGGTGCGCTGAGACTACCGAATATTTGGTTGTAGTCGATGAATATTATTAAAAATACGTAGCGAACGAGATAGGCTATCCAGGGGCTACCGAAGTATGAGAGTGAGTGAGAGCGTGGGATAACTGCTGCCGTTGAAGTAAAGATTAAAACTGGGAAACCTAACTAAAGTTAGAAAATTGTTAACACAAGAGACTGATTTTACGGGACATTTTATTTGAATTCGAAATTGTTGTTTATTGGAAATTATTATCAGGTTGCCAGAAATAAAGAAGTTTGTAAGTCCCGTACTTGCTGTGGTTGTTTGAATTATTTACGGTTGTTATTTTATTTATTTATTTAATATTTATTTAGCTAAATATTGTTTATTGTTTGAGTTTCGTATTTATTAACAATGTCTTATTATTGGACTCGGTTCAGTAATTCTAATGAATTATCTGAATTAATTGACTTTATTCATATGTTATCTTGGACTAATAAGTGACTTGACAGTCCGAACCACCCACTCTGCCTGGAACAGCTGTAGCTAGCCTGGGTTGAGTCTGGCCTACCATCTCGTTATTTTTCCTTCCGGCGCGTAAGCGCCTGGCGCCCAACTCGTAAGAGAAAATAAAAGGAAGGAAAAATAGCTTGGGCCAGCTATAGGTAACGTGGTGCGTTGAGGCACAAATTTACCGTTACAATATATATATATATTGTAACGTGTGTTATGTGTGGAGGATAAGTTGGAGAAAGAGAAATCATTACTCAGTGTTTTCTAATGTAAGAGACAATAGTGTATATTTATTAAGAGAAGAAATCGCTCACGCGTCCGCTCACGCATACATAATTACCAATTCGTTGAGATATCCTTTACGTGTAACGCTTTTAATGAAACTATTGTTGTGTCGCGGAATATTCCTCTTCTAAAATATTCCTCTATCCAAAAGATAGCTGTCATAGAAGACAGGATGCGAGGTAGACGCCGACGCAGCATGAGGCGACTCGTTAGGCGATCTACGATTGGCTAAAGCTAAAATTGCCAACTAAGGAATTTTAGCAAACGCAGTTGCTAACTGCTTTACTAAAAACAGAATTAAATTAGACTCAATGGAGAACGGTTGGTTCCTCGTCAAATGCTCGAAACTACGAATTATTGTACATTCCTTTAGTGACTTTTAGATAGACAACGGAAAGTTACCGTTGCCTAGAATAAATACTTCCTTTTATATAAATTCGCGTTTTCATCGATAACTCGAGATTCATCTCCTTACCGGCAAACGATCCCAAAAATAATAACTTTTTAATATTATACCGAATACCGAATAATTAAATTACGCGGTACCGGCATAACATTTGGTGGCAGCGGTGGGATATGCTGAAGTTAAGTGATACGTGATTTATTTGGACAAAAGTGTTTTGGACAAAGTTAAGAGTGACTCTGAAGTGACGACTACGACTCGTGCAAAAGACGCCAGTGTAGTTCGTGAAAACCCGACTAATCTAACGCGAAGACGCGAAGTGAACGTCGGTACGGTGTGACATCGGTCAACTGTTTAAAGTCCCGATTTACGGTGTTACGTCAAGTCGTGGAAAAACGCACAAACTGTGCAACCGAGTACCCAAAGCGGTAACTTGAGACGAAGCCGTCGCGCAGTCATTGCCGACGCACAGAAGACGAGCCCAGGAACTACCAAGAGACGGGGCAACGGTACCAGGGAGGACAACTGGACCGACCTTCGAGGGAAGCTACGAGACAACAGGTCTACAGCATCGAAGGAACTGCACCCGAGAACAACGCAATGGAGAGGACAATCTTCCAGATCATCTTCCCGTAAGTGGCGGTTACGTTATATATACATTTAGCCATAAAGTCAAAGCCAGTACATATATCTCTCGTGAGATTATTTTTGTTTAGGAAATATTAAAATCAAGCCCATCGCGAAACTAACATGTCGGAGTCTAGAGGAGCCCAATCAAGAGGTAGGGGCAACGCGCTAGAGACGACGTTGCCTGGCGCAGGAGTAGACCCCACAGCCGGATTAGCTACGGCCGTAGGGGACATCGTTTATGAAGCGCGCAGGGCGCTATTCGAGCTCTCGCCGTTGGGACGAATCCCCTCGACTGAACAAGAGGCCCTTGCAGACCGTCTGACGGCCCAGTTTGGCGTAAACCCACGTAGGGGTGCGTCGTTCGAGGATTTCGACAGCGACGTTAGCGACGACGTTTTTAATATGGTTACTGGCGAGCGAAGGCCCGAGCGCGTCACCGAAAACATGGTTGACCAGGAAATAGAGAACATGCGAACTATAGATCGAGTAGGTTTCTCTGCAGCTACCGGTACGACAGCCCGGTTGGTACCAGCAAGAGAACGCCATCGGTTGGAGGCGGTCGACCGAAGCCAACGCGAATTGGAAAGAGCTCGACGCCATGGCGCGCCAGTGCGAGAGGCTGCAGCGCGAGCACGATAGAGGCCAACACGAACTCGATCGCGAACTCAGGGAGGCTGAAACACCGTCGGCAAGATGGAATTTGGCGGATACGCTAAGCGAGGTTGGGGCGGACGAGTACGAGCTCATCCACTCCTTAAGAGAGCAAATAGCCGAGCTCCAGCGACGGTTAGGAGGAGCAGGGATGGAGGACATTCCGCTTCCCGCACTACCCCTGAGACGCACGCGATTCGAGGAGACGCAGAGGCCCTCAAATATACTCAGCCTCAGCCTCGATATAAAAATGGTGAAAACGTTCGACGGCAAAGACGCAAAGGCAGTGCCGCTCTTCTTAAAGTCCTGCGAGACGATATTCCGCAGGGTAGCAGAGGAGGAGCATGACACCCTCCTGGAGTTGATAGTCATGAGTAACTTGGAGGGTGCAGCAGCAAAGCAACTGCAGCACAAAACCATAAGCACCACGGTGCAACTCAGGAGCGAGTTGGAAGCATTGTGCGGACAACGGTTCCTGGCCGCGTTGTAAATGGAGTTCAGCTCCTCCGGCAGGGACAAAACGAAGACATCGCCGCCTACGCGGCAAGAACGGAAAGAAGCCGGTAGACATCGCCGAAATGCTCTGCGAACCGTTGGAAACAGAGGATCAAAAGATCACCGTCGAGAGTGTCACCCGACGAAACGCACAGGCCAACTTCGAAAACGGCCTGCACGGCCAGGTGCAAGTGCTGGTGCGTGCGAGAAATTACGAAACGCTGCA
The DNA here is from genome assembly GCA_963942595.1 of Cylloceria caligata. Classification (NCBI taxonomy): domain Eukaryota; kingdom Metazoa; phylum Arthropoda; class Insecta; order Hymenoptera; family Ichneumonidae; genus Cylloceria; species Cylloceria caligata. The sequence continues at coordinate 46,970,975 of OZ012704.1, read as the reverse complement.
TGACTTTGTGGCAGGGGCCATAGAGATCACCAACATGATGCAGCCAAAGGGAGGGGTAGGTTGAGCATTAAGCCAACCCGGAAGGTCCCAAGGCGCGCCATCCCGGCAGGGCGAGAATTGTTTCACCTGCGGGAAACCAGGGCACGTGGCTCGAGACTGCACCCGCAGATCAGTAAGAGTGAGCCTACCGATGCCCAGCGAGAATACATCCATTCACAACGTTGACGTTGTGTGCAACTATTGCAAAAAGGGGGCCGCTTGTGGAAAGACTGCAGGAAAAGATTGTCGCAGAACCAGAGCGATCCTGCCCAGTCTTCACAGCATCCCCAACGTCCAAGGGACTCACGGGGCAAGAGTGAAAGGTCCGCGGTAAATGCAGGTGCAAGTCGATCGAATACCGATGACAGCCCGCTGGGAACGATGAGAATAAATACACTCACGGCCCAGCAGAGACCTGCGCGCAGGAGGAAAACGACGCAGCAGTTATTGCAGGTAACGCTGCCGGCATCCAGCGCTACGGCTAGCGAATTTGACATCGTCGCATCATTTGCCGTGACCGGGGTACTCACCCTTAAAGCGGACACCGGGGTTCAATGCAGCATACTGAAAGAGGGATGCCTCAAGCCCGAGACCATGGTGAGCAGGTGCTCCGTGGAACTGCAGGGTGTGGCAGGTGAAAAATTCACCCCCCTTGGTATAGCAAAAATTGTGTCGGAGACACCGGCGCTAAACGCGGAAAATTGGTTCTACATAGTCCCAAATAATGTGCCGCTAGGGGTCAACGGGCTGTTAGGCATGGATTTCATCAAGTACCACAAGGCCGATATCTTGCACGGAGAGATGCCGAAATTGTACGAGCACTGCATGCCTCTGCTGGACGGCACGATGAGGGTATCTCTGTCGCCACGCAGCGAGACAGTCACCTACGCCGCAACAGCGAGCAAATTCGTTGGATTACTCTCAAGAGTAGAGCTCGAGGACGGGGTCATCATGGGTGCCTGCCTTATGCCGCGGTAGTAGCTGTGCAATCAGCTTAATAAATACCACCAAGCAGGTGGTAGAGGTACAACGCCCCGTAGAGAAACTCGAGCCGCTCGAGGAAGCGGCAGTAGGTCAAGCGGCCGAGGCGGCCGCTATGGAGGTATGCGCCGTCAGCATGACGAAGACGTGTTCCACCTACCAGGGGATAGGCTGCCGTATACGCCTATGGTAGAGCATGTGATATCCCTTAAGGAAGGGGTGCAGCCCATTAAGGTGCACCCATACAGGCGGCCTGAGACCCACAAGAGAGAAGTGGAGAGGCAGACCCGCGAAATGCTTGAGGAAGGCATTGTTAACCTAGCCGGAGTCAATCGAACGCGCCGCTGCTGGTTGTAGCGAAGAAACTTGACGCAGCCGGAGTGAGAAAAATCCGCGTAGTGGTGCATTTACGAAAGTTAAACGAAGCCACCATCGGGGATTCATACCCAGTGCCCAACATCACAGAGATACTGGACCAGCTGGGACGAGCCCGATATTATACGACCCTGGACCTTGCCTCGGGATTTCACCAAATTCCGATGGCGCAGTAAGATAAGGAGAAAACTGCATTTTCCACTCGGCAGGGTCTTTTCGAATATAACCGCATGCCATTTGGATTTAAGAACGCGCCGCCGACCTTCCAGAGGCTGATGAACTCCGCGTTGGCAAGACTTCAGGGAGTTCAATGCTACGTGTACCTCGACGACATCGTGATACATAGAAAAACCTTCAAGGAACATAACGGCAGGCTGCGGGAGGTGCTACAGCAGCTGAGAGAGGCAAAATTGGCCGTGCAACCTAGCAAGTGCCAATTCCTGCGAAAGGAAACGCAGTACCTCGGCCACATTATTTCCGAAGACGGAGTGCGTGGGGATCCCCAAAAACTAGAAGCGGTAAGGGAATTCCCGGTGCCGAGAGACGTGAAAGGAGTTCAATCCTTCCTCGGACTAGCCGGTTATTACCGGAAATTCATCAAAGGTTTCTCGAATACCGCTAAGCCACTCACAGAATTAATCCAGAAAGGGGTTAAATTCGAGTGGACAGCAGTAAGGGATGCCGCATTTCAAGAACTGAAGACGGCACTTACCACGGCACCAATATTGCAGTATCCGGACTTCGAAAAGCCGTTCGTCGTGACAACAGACGCATCAGATCGGGCGCTCGGCGCGATACTTTTGCAAGGCAAGATCGGGGACGATTTGCCCATATGCTATGCAAGCCGTACCATGACTAAAGCCGAGCTGAATTATACGACTACTGAAAAGGAACTACTCGCGATAGTATGGGCCCTAGCTCAATTCCGGGCATATATTTATGGTACCCGTTTCACCGTAGTGACGGACCACCAACCAGTCACCTGGGAGTTTGGAGTGAAGGACCCGGGTTCGAGATTGATGCGTTGGAAAATTAAATTGGCAAAACATGAGTTTAACGTTGAATATAAGGCCGGAAAGCGTAATACGAATGCAGATGCGCAAATCCGTATATTCGCTACTACAAGGACCCAAGCGAGAGCTAAGAACGAAGTCCGTGAGTCGGAAGAGGACAGCACGATGGGGCAACTCGGCGTAACGGATGACCGCACAAAGCGGTGGGCTGAAGATACCCCTTACGGCCGTGGTGGCTCGTCGGAGCAAGAGATCGAGCTCGCCCACGAGAAAAAAAAGGACAGCATGCGCCCGGGTACGGACAACCGCACAAAGTGGAGAGCCGAGAATACCCAGGGCCAGTCCAGCAACGGGGCAGAGCGAGAGACAGCGCCTGCCAGTGCTACAGACAAGGATAGATAGATCCACAGCGTGCATGCAGATCGCTCTACTGAACCCCACAGCCCTACAGAAAAGCCGTGCGGTCGGGGAAGAGGCAGACCACCTAAGCAACGCAAGCCACTGGTAAGACTGCGAGCACCGCTGACAAGGACGGAGCGGGCTCAGCACAGCATGGCGAATCCGCGATGCGCGGAAGGTCGCGAAAAGCAAACGTTGCAAGGCCGCTCCAGACGGAGAGCGACCCAACGGCGGGGCTAATGGTGGGCACACCGAGTGACGAAACTGCGTACAGAGCACCGCAAAGGCCTGCTGAGGAAGCCAGGCACGGCGGGGCCCGTAGCCCACGAACTTCCTGCAGTGCGGACGAAGACAGCGTTATAAAAAAGTATAGCGACTGCCGCAGTGGCGTAGCCACTCCTTCTGCCGATGACCGCCTGAAAATATTTAAAAAATAACACGACACCCCCATAGGAGGGTACCAGGGATACGGCGTACGTTGCATCGGATCGGGACCAAGTACGACTGGCCCGGCCTGAGAGGTGATTTGGAAAATTACATATCGTCCTGCGAATCCTGCCAAAGGAATAAAATCAGGAAAAGGGAACGAGTGCCGATGGTGGTAACGCACACCCCATCGAGGTCATTTGAGAAAGTAGCGGTCGCTATCGTGGAACCGCTACCTGAAAGCGCATCTGGAAAGAAATATATATCAGGAGTACAAATTGAAAATGCGGGATTTTTTTCTATTTTTGAACGTTTATTCTGAAAAAATGGTAACAAATGAATTATTCAAAGTATTGTCCATCGCTAGCCACAACTTTTTCCCATCTTTCTGGCAATTTACGGATACCGTCGCGAAAAAATTCGGCCGGCTTGGCTGCTATCCAGTCATCGACCCATTTTTGGGCTTCTTCGTAAGAATGGAAGCGCTGGTCAGCTAGGCCATGTGTCATCGATCGGAAAAGGTGGTAATCGGAAGGAGCAATATCTGGGCTATACGGCGGGTGGGGTAAGACTTCCCATTTCAGCGTTTGTAGGTATGTTTTGACCGGCGCTGCAACATGTGGCCGAGCGTTGTCATGTTGCAAAATTACTTTGTCGTGTCTTTGCTCGTATTGTGGCCGTTTTTCTTTGAGTGCGCGGCTCAAACGCATCAATTGAGTTCGGTATAGTGCTCCTGTGATGGTTTCGTTCGATTTCAATAGCTCATAATACACCACACCCAGCTGGTCCCACCAAATACAGAGCATGAGCTTGGCGCCGTGAATATTTGGTTTGGCCGTCGATGATGATGCATGGCCGGGGTAACCATATGATTTTTTGCGCTTCGGGTTATCGTAATGGATCCACTTTTCATCACCAGTGACAATGCGATGCAAAAAACCCTTCCGTTTTTGCCGTTCGAGCAGCAGTTCGCATGCAAAAAAACGGCGCTCGACGTCTCTCGGCTTCAGCTCATACGGCACCCAATGTCCTTGCTTTTGGATCATTCCGAGGGCTTTTATACGATGGGAAATGGCTTGTTGTGTCACTCCCAATGAATCTGCGAGCTCTTGTTGAGTTTGACACGAGTCTTCATTGAGTATTGCCTCCAATTCAGCATTCTCAAACTTTTTCACTTGGCCCGGCCGCTCTTTGTCCTCAACGTCAAAATCACCACTTCTAAACCGCACAAACCATCTCTCGCACGTTGAAACCGATGGAACATGACTCGGATAAGCCTCGGAGACCAATCGATGTGCTTCAGCAGCACTTTTCTTCAAATTAAAGAAGTAAATTAAAACTTCCCGCAAATGCTGTTTTGTTGGCACGAAACTCGACATATTGAGAGCTCAAAAAAACTATGAATTTGACACTGCGACAAATTGACACATACTGAAAATTAAAGCTATAAGACGTAGCTTTGACATGAACATAGTCACAGTACTGCCTGATGCGTATAGCGTTAGTAACGCCATCTGTTATCAAACCCGCATTTTCAATTTGTACCCCTGATACTTACTATCCAGGACGCGCTTACGAAGGACAGTGCGGCGATACCACTGCCGAATCAGGAAGCATCGACAGTCGCAAGAGCACTAGTCGAAGAATTAATTTGCCGGCACGGAACGCCGGAAATAATACTATCGGATCAGGGGACGAACTTCCTCAACTCGACCTTCAAGGAAATGTGTCGACTGCTGCGAATCAAGAAGATATAAACGACGGCCTACCATCCGGAAACAAATGGCGCATAAGAAAGATCGCATCGCACCCTCGCTGATTATCTAAAAAATTTCATAGATGAGGCTCAAGGAAATTGGGACGAGTGGCTGCCGTATGCGATGTTCACGTACAACACCACTCCACATACGGGGACTGTACTATCGCCCCATGTGTTGGTGTACGTACGCGAGGCTGAATTGCCGACCGCCGTGAAACAATAACCACGCAGCACTTATGCCTACGATGACTACGTCCACGAGTTATGCGAGCGATTATGCGCCGCATGGACTGTAGCACGAGACAACCTGGAAGGCGCGGAAAGACGGTCGAAGACAACGTACGACCATGGCGCACAGGTGCAGGAGTAGCGCGTCGGCGAACGCGTACTCCTCCGTGACGAGACGGTGCGAAGGGGGCGGTCAGCCAAGCTCCCCCCGAAGTGGACGGGACCTCACGAAATAGTAGAGAAGAGGCCCTCTGTCATATACGACGTCCGAAAGGGACGAAAAACTCAGGCAGTGCATGCAAACCCCCTGAAGCTCTTTATCGAGCACTAATAGATCAGGAATATATGAAATTATAAAAATTACCTATAGCTAATTAACAGATTAATTAAAGCTAAGGTTGAATGTGGGTAAGAACCCCTCAGGGCGCAAGGTGGAAACTTCAATAAACCAAGCAGAGTAGGTAATAACACCATATAATTGAGACAAACAAAAAACATTTTTCGATTAAGTATATAATGGTCGACGGCCTTGGACGCATCAAGGCCATCATAGGAAATATGGACGCTGCCGATGCCCAAAAGCTCCACGAAGAGATTGCCAGAATAAAGGCCTCACAGCAGACCCTGCAGGAAGGGTTGAAAAACTAAAAATAAGTGGTAAGGACCACCTTCAGCCTATATAATGAAAGCGCGCAACATATAAAGGCCAACGAACAGGCCCTCCTGGCCCAGATACAGCGTATCAATCACACACTTAACGACAACCTGTACTATGTAACGAGGCGCCAACACTTGGAAGAGACGCTTAACGCGATAAGTATTGTAGTCGAGGCATTACTCGAAGGAAATGAAGTCCAATACCCGATCGTACGAACGACACCAAGAACGCCGACGCAGCATGAGGCGACTTGTTTGGCGTTCGACGATAGGCTAACGCTAAAATTGCGAATTAAGGGATTTTCGTGAACACAGTTAACAACTGCTTTACGAAAATCAGTTTTTAATTAGACTCAAGATAGAACGGGTTAGTTCCTCGTCAAATACTCGAAACAACATATTATTGTACATTCTTACATTGATTTTGTTGGATAATCAGCTGGCGCACGGCGATCGATATTCGCCGTGCGTCGACCTGCTGCTGTGCTCGAGCACGCAGCGTTCGGTTGGGCGGAGATAGCCGAGGCAGGGCTTCGCGGAGCCGAGGTTGTGCCTCGTAGGCATGCCGCGTCGAGCGAGAGGATGTCTCTCTCGCTTGACTTCGGCTTCGCTCACCGGCTATCTCTCTCAATTGACTTCAGCGCCCAACGACGCTTTCAGATTCCGCAGCCATATTGGATATTTGGACACTTACGTGAAAACCCGCACGGAACAGCGCACGCATTTGGAAGGCTCGGACAATTTTGACTTTTCTCAACCGGGTCATCTCAACCTTCTTTACTCAACAGGCCTCAAAATCAGGTGCGAGTGCATTGTTATAATTTACCATAAATTCAATGGCAATGAGGAGTTGGATTTTCATCGGTACATCAACGTTTTTGGTCTCACTTTATGGCGGGCATCGCAGCACATGTCGCGCCACGTTTCCTCTCAGCTTAATTTGCCGGTATAATTAATATAATTATGCAGGTGTTCTATATTCGCTGTACTTTCCCCCAGGACATCTGCTGGGAGAGTACAGCGACTATACACTGCTCATTTTGTGCATCCTCATTATATGTTATATTGTGCTATGCAGTGCTGCCTGCATAGCTTGTCTCATGCATGTAGAGCACTCAAGCAATTTCAATTGCAAGTGCTCTCATTTGTTCACTGCAACCTCTCTTCATTAAGCTGCTGAGAGCTTGCTGTGAATTGTTATAATGCCTTACGCACTCATTCTCTCTAGCGTGGCAAGCTACGCAGCACTGACTGCTGCACGCACACTGCTCTCTACGCTCTCAGTACCTACTCCACACAATTAATATAATTGTGTGCTGCTCAAGTCTCACAGACAAAAATCTGGCTCAATTTTATTTATTTATACACAGTTTTTAATGCTCTCATTTTGGTGCATTTATTTTTATATCAACTTTGTTTTTTTTATAAATTTAACCTAATTTTGTATTTAATTCCAAAGTCTGACATTTTTCCAAATTACATTTAAATTATGATTTGTATGTGACTTGCGGATGGTTGAATAAACCACTTTTTCTGAATACCATCTATGCGTCTGGTTTATTTTCACCCTGTCTTGAGTGAAGCTTCATTAGTTTCAATATATTCACAGGTCTGTCAAACACCATCGGACGGAATTCTCAAACATTTGGTCCTTCGAGCCGGATCTTCGACTCGCACAGGGTAGAACCAGGGTTTAACTACCTTCCGCTCGCATCTCTTGACTCATCTCGACGTAGGATTCTGCAGATATTCCTCGTAGTCTCACCTCATCGGCTCATCCTGGTACTCGTCAGCCAAGCAGTTTGGTAAAGTAGCGCTTTGCGAAATATCTTCGTTCTTTTGTATCATTCCTGTATCACACTATCATCCTTGCGCACCATGTCTAAGCGCAGTCTACCAAACAACGGGACCTTAACGATAAGTGTTCATTGCAAGTGTCAGATGGAACGGCACCGGGTGCCATCACCAAACGAACGAGTACCACCAGCTAACCTCGTCGGAGGACGATCCGACAGCTCAACGAGCTCTAGCACTCACAGCAGAGCCCTTCAGCCTAGCTCTGCAGTATAACCGCTACACGTTGATCGACTCGTCGCAGTACTACATCTGCATCTTGGGGTATCGTACAGAACTGCGGAGTTTTATTTTGCTTCCTTCTGTATGTTAGCATTAACAGTGCTCAAACGTGTATCGGCTATTTGCAAAGATGTAGAGTTTGCACATATTAATTAGTGCACTCTCTCGTAGTATCATAGCAGACAGAAGCAAGCGAGCTCAGGTGGGTGACGGAGTCAAGTGGGCTTCTGGTAACAAGCTGCTGGTGTCACCGCCCACGCAATCAACTCCTCGCTCACCAGTGAATCGTCCACCAAACCTGGTGACTTCCGCTCATTGGCCTGATCGACAGTGTACTTCGCGCTTGTCGTATTCTTGGATCGTCTCCTCGTGTAACATGATCGTTACGCCACTCTAACGCAATCAACCAGCTCTACGCGGTCATCGTCAGCGAATCGTGCCCTGGCAAAGGTTGGCATGCACAAATCAACTGTGCACTATGCGACAGCAAGCTCCGACACCGTTCAACCACACAATACACAGTCGTCAACACACTAGGGTGTTGACGCAGTCGTTCTCTCATCGATTCAACTCACAAACACATGCTCAACCTTATTAGCAACTGCACTCACACATTTACACATCGGCATTGACTCACCAGGCACGACTTCACGTCGATCCTGGATCGGAATTGACATTTATTACGGAAGAGCTCTTCCATAAACTCAACACCACACGCAAGCACTCATCAATTTCGATCACAGGTATCGGTGGAAAGCACTCAACGCGGACACATGGCTCGGTTCAACTCACACTGTGTTTACATACTCCAGGGAGAAAGTCACGGTACTGGCTCACATTCTCAACACGGTTACTACTCACTTGCCATCTTTTGAGTCACCAGCTCGTACATGGCCTCACATAGTGAAGCTGAAGCTGGCGGACCCTGACTTTCTGACACCACGACCAATCGATATCATAGTTGGAGCAGATATTTATGGACTGGTTATCAAACCCAATATTCTCAAGGGCGCATCATCTGCGCCTGTTGCACAATTATCGATATTCGGGTGGCTCATCATTGGACCAACTAACTCATGTCAATCTGACGCACTCACTGTTCATCATGCTGCCGTGCAACATGATGATCAGAAATTACAGAACGTGCTAAGGAAATTTTGGATTCACGAAGAGCCACCAAAGGACACAGTTGATCAACTCACACCAGAGGTGCAGGCATGCGAGGATCAGTTTCGCAACACGCATCAGTGTGTTACTACATGCCGATACATCATTCGGCTTTCTCTCACATTTTTGCCTGTAAGCCTGGAAACTCAGGCTCAAAAGCACATCGGTGTCTGCAGCACATTATACGCAAAATCTCAAAGGATGCTGAATACTGTCAGCTCTACTCACAATTCATGGTCGAATACGAACAACTTGGTCACATGGTGAAGGCTTCGAAATCATCTACAAGTGAAATTCAATACTATCTGCCTCACCACGGTGTGCTGAGACCAGACAGTATGTATGTCCACCAAATTAAGAGTGGTATTCAACGGTTCTAGCTCAACATCTTCTGGAAAGTCTCTGAATGACATCATGCACACTGGACCTAATTTGTTGCTCAATATTTCGGACGTTCTCATCTGGATCCGTCATCACAGACACATCTTTGCCACGGACGTTACCAAAGTGTATCGTCAAATTCAAGTTCATCCTGATGATTGGAATCTTCAGCGAATTTTGTGGATTGATGCTCAACTCAACCCTGTGCCGTATAAATTTACAACCGTGACACATGGTACAACAGCATCAACAGGCAGATTCAACTCATCAACTCATTGAAATAGCTCTACAACTCAAGGACTTGTGCATGGCGGGCGGTTTTCCACTCGCCAAGTGACACTCTTCGGACCTCAAGGTACTTGCTAATATCTCATCATCACTGTCAAGCTCAGCTATCTCAATGGACGACTGCGAGACGAAAATTCTTGGTCTGACTTGGCTTCCTAGAGAAGACAAGTTCATATTCGCATCTCGGTTCAACTCAGCTCCGGAACATTTAGGAAACGCCTCGTTCTTTCTGAGGTGGCTCAACACTTTGATCCGCTTGGTTTTGTCTCACCGGTTGTGATCAGAGCTAAAATACTTCTACAAGAACTCTGGCTTCACAAGCTCAGCTGGGATGGACCACTGCCATCCCAGGTCTCAACACGATGGACTGCACTCAGAGAAGATCTCACTTCTCTGGTCAGAGTCTCAATTCCTCGGTGGTTCAACACATGGAGCCACTCAACAGTGGAATTGCATGGCTTCTCTGATGCATCTCAACTGGCCATGGCCGCAGTTATCTACATCACTGTCGACTCAATGTCCACAGGCAAGGTGGCTTCACTTATCTGCTCAAAAACGCGCGTCGCACCACTCAAGAAGCTATCCATAACATGGCTTGAACTGACAGCTGCACTGTTACTAGCAAAATTGGTTGCATACGTTTAAGCCACGCTCAAGATCAAAGTCTCATCTACTCACCTGTGGACGGACTCATCGGTAACTCTCACCTGGATCAAAGCTCATCCTGCTCGGTGGAAAGACTACGTCCGAAACCGAGTATCTCAGATACAAGGACTCACACCCAATGCTCAGTGGCGTCACGTCTCAGGCACAAGCAATCCTGCAGATTGTGAATCGCGGGGTATCGCAACAGCTCAATTGGCCTCTCATCAGTTGTGGTGGTCGGGTCCACCGTGGATGGTAAAACCTATTGAATTTTGGCCGAAAACCTCAACTGATTCTGAGGATTTGCACAATATGGAAGCCCGGCCGGGGTTAGCTCTCCTCGCGGCAACTGTGACGCCAGAGTACCATTGGGAGCTCATTTATCGCTGTTCCTCACTCACAAAATTGTGTCGTCTTACCTCATTTTGTGTCAGAGTAGTGGCCAGAATGAGGAAGAGGTTAGAATCGGCAGGAACCGCTCCTCTCACAGCATAAGAGATGGCTGCAGCAAATGTTTTTTGGACACGAGCAACACAAGCCGTATTTTTCAAACACGAGTTACAAGTACTGCAGTCAGGCTCTTCTCTTCCTTCCTCTCACCCCTTCAGTCGACTAACAGCTTTCATCGACCAGGAGGGTGTACTCAAAGTAGGAGGTCGCCTTGCTCAATCAGCACTCACATATGAAGGAAGACATCCTGCCATTCTACCTCGTCACTCTCGATTCTCAACACTCATTATTGATCAAGCTCACGTGCGGACTCTTCACGGAGGCACTCAGCTCACATTAGCCCAAATAAGGCTAACTCATTGGATCGTTGGCGGAAGAGCTCCTGTAAAATCACACATTTTACATTGCGTCGTGTGTGCTCGGCAGAGAAGAGTTCGGGCTCAACAATTGATGGGTCAGCTTCCTCTGGCACGAGTCACACCAACGCGCGCATTCGCTCACACAGGAATTGACTACGCCGGCCCTCTCACACTCAAAACTTGGAAGGGGCGAGAAAGTAAAACACACAAAGGCTGGATCTGTGTTTTTGTGTGTCCCGCCACTTCAGCTCTACATCTCGAGGTCGTCAGCGACTACTCAGCTGATGGCTTCCTCTCAGTGTTCAGGCGTTTCTCATCTCGGCGCGGCATTCCTCACGCTCTATATTCTGACTGTGGCACGAGCTTTGTTGGTGCTCATAAATCAATACGTCAGCTGTTCAGGAAGGCCTCCAAGAACATCAAATCATCGCTTCTTTTCTCGCAAATCAACAAATTGCGTGGAGGTTCAATCCACCTGCGGCTCCACACATGGGTGGCAAATGGGAAGCAGCTGTAAAATCTGTTAAATTTCATCTGCGGCGAACGGTGGGTGATACAGCACTCACATTCGAAGAACTCGCAACGCTGCTGGCCCAAATCGAGGTTATACTCAACTCAAGACCTCTGGAACCACTCAGCGATGATCCTGATGACTCATCAGCTCCTACGCCTGGACACTTTCTCATTGGTGAAGCGCTTACAACGGTCCCAGAGCCTACGCTAGAGGACTTATCACTCTCACGGCTCTCAAGGTGGCAATTGTTGCAGGAAAAAGTACAACAATTTTGGCGACAATGGTCGACTCATTATCTACAGCGGCAGCAGTCCATATCAAAGTGGCATCACCCCAATAATAACATAAAAGTTGGCTCTTTGGTTCTGCTCACGGATGAGCGCTTTCCACCGTGCAAGTGGCCACTTGTACGAGTCACGGTGTTGCATCCAGGCACAGATGAGCTCGCCAGGGTGGTGACAATTCGAACTACTGCCACTACGCTCACCAGGCCGATATCAAAACTAGCTGTCCTGCCTGTCTCATCCAACTCAGATCAGTAAGTAATCATCAACCTCGTTGCTGATGGCGGGCGGAAATGTTGGATAATCAGATGGCGCACGGCGATCAATATTCGCCGTGCATCGACTTGTTGCTGTGCTCGAGCACGCAGCGTTCGGTTGGGCGGAGATAGCCGAGGCAGGGCTTCGCGGAGCCGAGGTTGTGCCTCGTAGGCATACCGCGTCGAGCGAGAGGATGTCTCTCTCGCTTGACTTCGGCTTCGCTCACCGGCTATCTCTCTCAATTGACTTCAGCGCCCAACGACGCTTTTAGATTCCGCAGCCATATTGGATATTTGGACACTTACGTGAAAACCCGCACGGAACAGCGCACGCATTTGGGAGGCTCGGACAATTTTCACTTTTCTCAACCGGATCATCTCAACCTTCTTTACTCAACAGGACTCAAAATCAGGTACGAGTGCATTGTTATAATTTACCATAAATTCAATGGCAATAAGGAGTTGGATTCTCATCGGTACATCAACGTTTTTTGGTCTCACTTTATGGCGGGCATCGCAGCACATGTCGCGCCACGTTTTCTTTCAGCTTAATTTGCCGGTATAATTAATATAATTATGCAGGTGTTCTATATTCGCTGTACTTTCCCCCAGGACATCTGCTCGGAGAGTACAGCGACTATACACTGCTCATTTTGTGCGTCCTCATTATATGTTGTATTGTGCTATGCAGTGCTGCCTGCATAGCTTGTCTCATGCATGTAGAGCACTCAAGCAATTTCAATTGCAAGTGCTTTCATTTGTTCACTGCAACCTCTCTTCATTAAGCTGATGAGAGCGTGCTGTGAATTGTTATAACGCCTTACGCACTCATTCTCTCTAGCGTGGCGTGCTACGCAGCACTGACTGCTGCACGCACACCGCTCTCTACGCTGTCAGTACCTACTGCACACAATTAGTATAATTGTGTGCTGCTCAAGTCTCACAGACAAAAATCTGACTCAATTTTATTTATTTATACACAGTTTTTAATTCTCTCATTTTGGTGCATTTATTTTTATATCAACTTTGTTTTTTTTTCTAAATTTAACCTAATTTTGTATTTAATTCCAAAGTCTGACATTTTTCCAAATTACATTAAAATTATGATTTGTATGTGACTTGCGGATGGTTAAATAAACCACTTTCTCTGAATACCATCTATGCGTCTGGTTTATTTTCACCCTGTCTTGAGTGAAGCTTCATTAGTTTCAATATATTCACAGGTCTGTCAAACACCATCGGACGGAATTCTCAAACAGACTTTTAAATATACAATGGAAAGTTACTGTTGCCTATAATAAATACTTCCTTTTATATAAATTCGCGTTTCCATCGATAACTCGAGATTCATCTCCTTATCGGCAAACGATCCCAAAAATAATAACTTTTTAATATTATACCGAATACCGAATAATCCAATTACGCGGTACCGGCATAACACCGGCATAACACTATTATTCGATAATATTTTTTATAACATATTATCTCTTATTTTATGTATATTTTATTCGTCGATTCATACAAAATAATAATGTTTCTATAATATTCATGAAGAATACTAATAGTTAATATAAGATTATCTCTGATATTTATAATAAAAATACGCTGGGGACTAACATGCAGCGCACTTTACTCCCGGAGGTTTATACCGACTCGCGGTATGGTGTCGCGCAGTCCCAAAACTTTATACCGAAGATTTACCAAGTACTGCGCAATGCACCAATGCGGAGCTTCACTCGGAGCTATTACGTTTTTTACTGGCGAAAGAAGACTGCCGTCCTATTCGTCTGGACGGAGATTTGTGAGCCCCCGTCAGGAGTAGAAAAGGGCAGTTGATTCTGGACTCAGCACTTTATTCTAGTGCAAAGTCCAGTTGTCTCCTCCTCGCTCATGCGACCGTCACAGGAAACTCGCGCGCGCCATGCTCCAGATAAAAAAGGAGACTGCTCCACATGTCAGTCCAGGGGGCGAGGGGCGGTATTTGCTGATGCGTACGTCTCGCCTATGGGTTTCGGAAAATTTCCGAGACCCGTGCTTGGAACGCAACAATTATTTACCGTAAGGGGAACATACCTTTTGAGACATATGGCAACGCATCCCCCTCTTCGATATTCTTCGTTCTTAGAAATAACGTTCAAGTCAATAATTTTTAAACAGCGCTGTGGCTGGAGATAGTTTCCCTAAAGATACTTATGTCATAGTCAAAGACTATTTTTGGAGACCAAGGTTAAGTATTGTCATTTTAAGAAGTCTACATTCTACGATCCAGAAGTGCGCTGAGAAAGTCTATTGTAAGGTTGAGCTTTTTGCTTAGTCCAAGCGAAGAAAGAAGTAGATGAATTTGTTAGAGGATGAGCTGGAAAAGAGCTGAGGCGATATATTGCGATGCGGCTGAGTTATCAACGGAGCCGGGTTTGGACGGCGGATTGAGGTTGGTGTGGGGTTGAAGTAGGTTATGGAAAGGAGATTGATTGGAGTGAATTGAGGATTGGGGAGGAGGTTATGACGTATTGGTTGGGGTGCATAGCGGTTTAAGTTAACGAAAGCAGAGCCGTTTATTGCGATAACGAAGGTCGGCGAACGTCCATTGGGTGCGAGTAGCGCGGTTTGGCTATGGCATTTGGTGTGTTATTGATCGGTTGTCGGTAAGAGTTCCGAGGAGATTGTCGTGGTTTCCAACAATGGATAGGGCGCCTATCGAAGAGAGAGGACATAACTATTTACCGATTTAATTTTGCGTGGATGAGGCAATAAGACGTGGGGTACGGAGGAGACTTGTCCCACCCTCCCCGCTACGGGGAGGGTGGAGCAAGAAGTGTTGTACGGGCTCAGAAACTCTAGAAGCGCTGTGTATGGTCGATCTCGAGAGAAAGTTTCTGACTTTGAGGAGTGGAATTTATTTTTTCAGCCGCGATGATCTTCATTGACTTTTATATTTTGGTAACTAGAGCGTCTATATTTAGTGAGTTGGATGAACTTTTTGGGTTTGAACTAGTTGGATAGATTTTGTTGAAACACAACTCAGGGTGCGGGATACGTAATCGCGATTCTAAGCGTGGGAAAGAGACGCGGAATTGAAGTTCCACATTGCGAATCATTGGACATACCGGATCAAATTATTTGAACCAATTGAATAAAAATTTATTTAGCAACCATATTCGACAATTCTTTATCAAAGGAACTATGAAAAAATTCCGCTACGAACCGGGTTTGAAACGGGAACACCCAGAATTGTAGCCTGGTGCGTTACCAATTACGCCATCGTAACCTTAGCAGAGTTGATTGCATAGTGTTACGTCCTGACGTAACGTCGCATTAATCTTTTTTTATTTCGATTACGTTAAAGTTCTTCTGGTTTAGTTTCGCTACAGTAAAAGTAACCTCTCACATTTTTCTTTTATTCTCGAACTTCTTAAGAGGAGAGGAGAGCGATTTTAGCGACGGAGATCAGAACAGGGTGAAGATGCGACCCTACCGACCGTCTCCCGGGAAGAATTAATCTTGTAAAGATGGATTTTTTCGGCGCTCCCGGTCAAAAGGCAAATTTTCAAACCATGGGATCGACTGCGTAGACCCGGTTATCGACTGCCATTTATGGATCTATGATTCAGCGCGGCCTTACCCTCAATCCTAGACCAGGGGTTCGGCTAGTCGCCGTCGGGGCGTTGTTGGTCATAAGGGAGCGGTTGGAGGGAACGCTATCACGTGACCAAGCGACCGCACCCTTTCTTCTCGCTCTTGCTTGAAGTCTTCTCTCTCTCTCTCTCTTCACAAAGATCATGAAATCACGAACAATTATTAACTACGCGAAACAATTAACAAAAGCAGAGGAACTGTTGATTTAAACGAAAGAGTTATGACTATTAAAATGTTCACACGAATACTGTAGATAAAATATCAGCAGCAAAAAGAACAATTATGCTTCCATATGGAAACTACCCATGGCTGTCACTCGAAAACGAGTACAACCCACATCGAATTAATGAGCTTACCAAGTATAGTCGGGTAATAGAAGAAAGATCAGTACATCAGGATTAATTCCCCTTTTCTCTTGGGATTACATTAATATGTCTCTCGTAAAATATTGGAATTTATAGTAAAAATACCATCATAAATATATAGAACACGTTATGCCTATATAGAAAGGATAAATGAAATATTAGGATTAATTTATGGTAAAATAGCGAAAAATAGACAGAAAAACGAGAAAGAGATGAGACTGAAATTGAGTTGCAATGAAGCTTCTAATGCAGGAAAGCGAGGGCTGGCCAACTCTCCGCGCAACGAAAACGCCTTGCGCGAGGTCTGAACAGCGATCTAGCTGACTTGCGTACGAACGAAATGTACGAGTAACCAAGCTAGGCGAGTCATTCTCAAGCGAAGAACTCTCTCGCTCTCTCTCGTTTTCATGTATAAAATTACTTGTTTTACTAGTAAATTATATATATGGAATATGTTATACATATATATATAGGATAAAATGAAATGTTAAGATTTTTATTTTACAGCTGAACACCCATAAGTAAGACTAAACGAGAAAGAGAGAAAAACTATAACATGTTTCAACAAATTTTCCTCTGCAGAAAAGCGAGGCTAGGCGACTCTCTGTGCCACTACGAACGCCTTATCGCTAGGGCTGAACGGCGATCTAGCCGACTTGGCTACGAACGAAATGTACGAGTAACCAAGTTAGGCGAGTCGTTCTCAAGAGAAGAACTCTCTCTCTCTCTCTCTCGTTTCCATGCATAGACATACTTGTTTTACCATCAAGTTATTTATATGGAATACATTACACATATATAGACAGGATAAAATGAAACGTTAAGATTGTTTTACAGCTAAATACTAAAAGTAAAACGAATCGAGAAAGAGAGAAAACGGTAACGCGTTTCAATAGAGCTTCCTCTGCAGGAAAGCGAGGCTGGGGCGACTCTCTGCGCCACGACGAACGCCTTATCGTTAGGGCTGAACGGCGATCTAGCCGACTTGCGTACGAACAAAATGTACGAGTAACCAAGTTAGACGAGTCGTTCTCAAGCAAAATCTCTATCTCTCTCTCTCGCTCTCGTTTCTATAGTACGAGAATAATCGTCTAACTAGCAAATCATTTAAGAAAACTTATTAACTATAAGAAATCTAACGTCTAACTAACAAATTATTTAAGAAAACTCATTAGCTATAACTAGAGTAATCACTAATTTAACGAATAACCAATGATGTTTGGAATAAGCCATAACTCAACGAAACCATTTATACTAATAAGAGATTAACGCAGAAATCAGGTTGCATACGTCAAAGTTAACTACAGAAGCTGTAACAAAATTATTATTAGTGGTTTCATGTGAAGGATTTATTTAAGTTCCGTAAAAACGCTGAAAAACTAAGCCATTACCATAGACACATCTACAGAGAAGCGAGCATAAGGATATTACCCAAACTAAGAAATTCTATTGAAAGTAGGCCAAGAAGCGGGGTGGTAAAAATCGCCTCATTTTCAGGGGAAAAACGCTTCGAACGCGTTCCCTCACCTAATCGTGTGGTCCTCTGTGTGGCACATCGCGCTGACAAATCAGAGCGCACCATACCGATGCACTTGCATAGATCTATGGCTCTGCATGTCAAGAAGCTACTCTGCGGAGTAAGGGGAATGAATACGTGTATGGTCGAGATAGACCACGGGGAAATTCTTATAATCAGGATAGGGTTTTATCCCTTCTCTTCTTTTACGCGCTTGACGACAAGAATTTTCGACGCTCAGGAGCCCTATAAAAGGCCGCGAAAATCGGCCGGCGACACTTTTTCACGGGGAGTCAAGTAACACTTTTTCACGGGGAGTCAAGTAACACGGTTTCACGGGGTATAACTAGAGGACTAATCGCTAGCCTGGCAGTCAATAAGTCGCCGGCAGTGAATTAGAATTTTTCCAAAGGCAACAAGTAGTACTGTTTGCCGGGAAATAAAGTAGTACAAAACGAGAATTTTTCACCACGGCTTAATTTTCACAAAGTATAGTTTCAAGTAGTACAGAGTAAGAGTACAGTATTTATAATTATTAACGCCCGTAAAATCGGGAATATTGAACGTGCAACATTCAACTACTCATGTAGTTTTTCAATAAATAATTATTAATACGCACCAATGCCTACGTTCGATTTTTAGTCTGTCTGACTATACTAATCTACGTCCATCTAACGTTCAACAGTAAGAACCACAGCAACAAACAACCGTAAGTAAAATTTTCAATTACCAATTAAAGTGAAATCTTGCTCCGCGCGAAATTGTCATTCAAGTCCCTCCCCATTATTCGTGAAGTGATTATCCCCAACCAAGAACAAAACGCACTCCAGCCCTATCCCGAGTAATTTTCCGCGAGGTTAGACTCAAAAACGGGCTTGCGTCTTCGGTATTTTCTCGTCGGGTGTGGTAAAGGGAGAATTTATTCTCCTTGACCAGAGCACGGAAAAGATACACCGAAACGTGAAATCTATGTTAAATTCGTGGGTTCGTAAGATAGGCCGCGATTTTGACGTAACAATAGTCCTCTATTATTTAACTTTCGTTTCATTAACTTTCTGTGGATGAGTGCTGGAGACCTTCTGTCGATGAGAAAATGCTTGCTCTGATAGCTAGCGCATCAGGGCGTACGACTTTCATGAGGACTGGCCTCGCCCTCTGCACGAGCTCTGTTTCCGCAGCTTCGGCATTTGGTGGATCCTCTACACTGGCTGACGACGTGGCTGAAGGTGAAACAGTTAAAGCAGATTACGACCGGGGTAAACCATGGCTCAACTGAATGGCATATTTGAAATAAGACTACAAACGCGGGTCTGATTCGCCCTTCAAATTTTATTCAAACTGATTGGGTGGGAATGATTTGGTTATCGCCGTTGCGAGTGATTTTGCCGGTATTACGATTGGACATCGAGAATCTTGAAATGAGCTTCTATGACTGAGAGGAGATTTTCTATCGTGACAGCAGTGGAACAGAGTTCACCTTTAATGAATCCTTTGAAATGTTTAGGATATCTGGCTTGGAAAAAACTGGATTATGAAAGAATTATGAGAATTAGCAGAAAAAATTACTAAGATAAGCAGATGACTGGGAGCCCTGGCGTTTTCTCATTGCGAAATATTGAAGCCTCTTGCCGAAAAAAAAACAATTCGCAGTTTTCGCTATATAAGGCATCTATACTCCTTCGTTGACAAAAATCGACACTTCTCTCAACATGCCCAAAGTCTGCGTCCTGGTGCTGTTTGGCATGCCGTTGCCAAAGTGAAAAATAGGATTTCTTCGAAATATTCAAACTAATAAATCGTCGATATGCCAAACGGCGACAGCATCCATTTTGGTCCCAAACTGAATATTTTAAGGCTATGATATGATATTGATGTTGGAGAATGCCGAACTTTAGTGGACTGTAATGTGGTTGAAAAATAAAATTAGTCGTGGTTCACAGGTTGTAACAAATAATAGCGTTTATTGCGCACAACAACAAAATGCATAGTTTACACTATGAAGATATAGAGTCAATAGTCGATGCACATAGAAAAAACAGTTTCCATGATGAGCAGATCCAACACAACACTCGATTATATTAATCGGTGAATAAGATGACTGAGTTTATAGTCTGATGCATGCAGATTCATGAATGTCATGAGTTTTTGCCGGTAGCGCGCGAACACAACGAAACACGCGGTGATCCTGGATTCATTCATGCACCGATGAGTAGCACAAAGTTTTATTCACAGCTTTTAGATATAGTTTTTAGATATAGGCCGACGATGAACACTGAATGAGCACAAAACTAACTGGTGAGCGGAACGTACTCGATATGAAGCAGAATAGAACAGTTGCACAAGTTAGTGTTAGCATATGTAAGATGGTTGTGTCTTGATTTGACCGTTGCCTCCCATGCTGTAGCAGTCTCGTACGTCCAGTGCCATTCCCATGCTATGTGCTGTAACGTAAATTTGTGCCTCAACGCACCACGTTACCTATGACTGGTCCAAGTTATTTTTCCCTTCCTTTTTATTTTCTCTTTCGAGATGGGCGCCAGGCGCTTTCGCGCCGGAAGGAAAAAATACCGAGTTGGATGACCAGCCTCAACCCAGGCCAGCTACAGCTGTTCAAGGCAGAGTGGCTGGTTCGGACTGTCAAGTCACTAATTAGTCAAAAATAAAATACGAATAAAATCAATTAATCAAAATGAGTCATTAATGAACGAAATCAAGTAATAAAATATGGTCAATAAATACACCAAACGAGAACCATGAATGAAGTCAGCTAAATAAATAATAAATAAATAAATAAATAAATAAAATAATATCAGGAGTACAAATTGAAAATGCGGGATTTTTTTCTATTTTTGAACGTTTATTCTGAAAAAATGGTAACAAATGAATTATTCAAAGTATTGTCCATCGCTAGCCACAACTTTTTCCCATCTTTCTGGCAATTTACGGATACCGTCGCGAAAAAATTCGGCCGGCTTGGCTGCTATCCAGTCATCGACCCATTTTTGGGCTTCTTCGTGAGAATGGAAGCGCTGGTCAGCTAGGCCATGTGTCATCGATCGGAAAAGGTGGTAATCGGAAGGAGCAATATCTGGGCTATACGGCGGGTGGGGTAAGACTTCCCATTTCAGCGTTTGTAGGTATGTTTTGACCGGCGCTGCAACATGTGGCCGAGCGTTGTCATGTTGCAAAATTACTTTGTCGTGTCTTTGCTCGTATTGTGGCCGTTTTTCTTTGAGTGCGCGGCTCAAACGCATCAATTGAGTTCGGTATAGTGCTCCTGTGATGGTTTCGTTCGATTTCAATAGCTCATAATACACCACACCCAGCTGGTCCCACCAAATACAGAGCATGAGCTTGGCGCCGTGAATATTTGGTTTGGCCGTCGATGATGATGCATGGCCGGGGTAACCATATGATTTTTTGCGCTTCGGGTTATCGTAATGGATCCACTTTTCATCACCAGTGACAATGCGATGCAAAAAACCCTTCCGTTTTTGCCGTTCGAGCAGCAGTTCGCATGCAAAAAAACGGCGCTCGACGTCTCTCGGCTTCAGCTCATACGGCACCCAATGTCCTTGCTTTTGGATCATTCCGAGGGCTTTTATACGATGGGAAATGGCTTGTTGTGTCACTCCCAATGAATCTGCGAGCTCTTGTTGAGTTTGACACGAGTCTTCATTGAGTATTGCCTCCAATTCAGCATTCTCAAACTTTTTCACTTGGCCCGGCCGCTCTTTGTCCTCAACGTCAAAATCACCACTTCTAAACCGCACAAACCATCTCTCGCACGTTGAAACCGATGGAACATGACTCGGATAAGCCTCGGAGACCAATCGATGTGCTTCAGCAGCACTTTTCTTCAAATTAAAGAAGTAAATTAAAACTTCCCGCAAATGCTGTTTTGTTGGCACGAAACTCGACATATTGAGAGCTCAAAAAAACTATGAATTTGACACTGCGACAAATTGACACATACTGAAAATTAAAGCTATAAGACGTAGCTTTGACATGAACATAGTCACAGTACTGCCTGATGCATATAGCGTTAGTAACGCCATCTGTTATCAAACCCGCATTTTCAATTTGTACCCCTGATAACAGTAAATAATTCAAACAACAACAGCTGGTACGGGACTTACAAACTTCTTCATTTCGGGCGAACAGGAATTAATTTCCAATAAACATCAATTTAGAATTCAAATAAAATGTCCCGTAAAATTAGTCTCTCCTTTTTAACAATTTTCTAAATCTAGTTAGATATCTTAATTTTAATCTTTAATTCGGAGGTAGCAGTTATCCCGTTCTCTCTCTCTTACTCTCATACCCTGTAGTTGTTGTATAGCCTATCTCGAGCTAATCCCACATACATCCCAAAACCATAACAGCGGGACGTCGGGAGGTCACATACGCGAAGCCTTTACTGATTTGAATCTTCCAACTATCACATTGCAGGCAGCAAAATCGAGAAAGTATCGTGAACCAAAATAACGGTAAATGAACCACGGTTATATCCAATAAAATAGGCAGACCTTCATTAAATAACCTACTTGAAGATAGCCGTGATATCAATTCCTAAATTATTCCAAATAAAGGATCACACAAGCTAAAGCGAGATACGTCTCGAGCCGTACCAATCCCTTGCGATCAAGTTCCAAATACGGGACGACGGCCTAGCACGCACTGCATAAGCTCACAAAATAAAATAAATTAATGTCCGACATAAGAAAAATAAATAAAGTTATCCAAGTCAATATAAAATTAATTGTCTAGTAAAATCCGCGACGCGGTCTATCCCGTTCAAATCGCTCACACATTCAAGCAAACACGGGATAATGGCCTAACGCACGCACGGCTTTACAGCACACGACTACAGAACAGTAACAACGAAAACAACGAACGAACTATTTATCATAGCAAGATACGCTTCGAACCGTACTAATCCCTCGATCAAGTACAAATACGGGACGACGGCCGAGCACGCACTGCATGCATTCGCAGAAATAAAATAATGTCCAATAAAATAAGAGAGATAAATAAAATAAAATAAGACGAATACAATATTATAAATCTATAAGTGTCAATTATTCCTGAAAGTCGGCGACACGGCCTATGACATTCAAATCCCTCACATACAATCCGACCACGGGATGATGTACCAACACGCGCGCAGCCTTACAGCAAAATGACTACAGAACAGTAACCAAAAAAAAAGAATAACGAACGAAGTGACTTCTTCCCGGCTCTAACCGCCAAACGATCTCGATATTACACTCTACTCGACGCAGCCTGTCCCGATACGAATAGTACTCTGTGCGTGGTATATCAGAATCGCAGGTACGACCAGGCTCTAATTATCATTCATATAGATCGGCAATAGCAATTACGAAAGACCGTAGAGAGTAAGAAAGCTCACCGGGGCGATGCTGCAGTGATGCTCCTCGTAAATCCGGGAAAACTCAAAATAGGGCCGCAAGATTTTCTCTTCGATTTATTCCTCGTTGTTTCGGAAGATATGCCCTGGTACCCATGATAGGTGGTGATAGATTTTGACGAAATCAACGGTAGAGCGGGACGATAGAATACTCGCTGCTACGTCATGTTCGCTCGACGGTAACCGGAAAAAAAGCTCTGAGGTCCTCCCGGCACGCGTGTCTGTGAACTATGATCCCCACCTATCGGTCTGAACTCGGTCAATTGGGGGAATTGGTGTCACCGGAGCGCCTCAACTGGACAACGCATAAAATTAACAACCGATCCTTGGGATGTATAACTCTGCCCGGCTGGTGAACCCCAAACGACTGATGGATCGTTGCTAGTAGGTGCTGATCGGCCACAGATAGCGTCGTATCGTTAATCGATAAACATCCAGCGGGACAATGACATTTCCCAATGGATAAAGATGGAAAGAGCCAGTCGGTGTAACAAGTCGCATCCAGAAGCCAGCCATCAGCAGACGCGGTGCTCCCCTCCGTCCGGTCGTACAAATTAATAAAAGAAATACAAAAAAAAAAACGGAAATAATTAAACAGAGTACGGCGATTATTCCTTACAGCCCTGCGAGATCGTGTTGGCAGCCGTCGTGCGAGGAGGACGTAGCACTTGAAGATTTTGCCACGTTACAGTGCACTCCCGTGAGGTGCTACCGCTCCGCAAGAGCCACGAGTACTTCCCAGCATTTGCTTATTTTATGCAGTCTAGGCATGCGTGTAAGAGTGTTGCTCATCTCGACAATTGGAGGTAAGACACGTAAATATATTTACCTCGATATGCTTCTACGTCTCTTGATTGGATCATAATATATTATAGCGCTTCCAATTGTACTGCGCCGGCTACATTTAACAAATCAATGTTCTGTAACGTGGCAGAATACTTGAGCTGCGTCCTCCTCGCTCAACGGTTACCAGCACGATCGCTCAGGGCTGCAGGGGGTGATTTCCGTATTTTATTTATTCTTTATTTCTATTTTTTTGTTGTATTTTTTTATATATATAACGCGTCCGATACGACCGAGGGATGGAGAGAGGAGGAGGATGACCACGCCGTGTCCATCGATGGCTGGCTGCGGGATTCGATGTTTTACATTCGCCGATATTTTCCACCTCTCCCTGTTAGAAGATACTGTCCCGCGCAACGTACATCTACCAATGATACACTGTTATCCATCGTCGGCTATCAGCTACTCTCTGCACTATCGGTGGCTAATTTATGTGTTGTCCAGCTAAGGCGCTGGTCGCGGTCATCGGGCGAGGCAGGTTCCCCCAATTAACCGAGTCTAGCGGGTTAAGGGGGGGGGGGCATAGTTCACGGGCACGCGTGCCGGACGGACCTCGGGGCTTTTTTCCCGGGGACCGTTGAGCGAACCAGACGCAGCAGGCTCTCTATCTGTGTCCCGCTCTATTTTTCGGCATCCGCTAACAACTATCGAAGCGAGGAAAAGAGGTTGGTCCCGCGAGCCGACATCCAACTATTGGACAATCGACCAGGAGGGACAATCGAATGACCTTTGAGGCTTCCCGGATTTCGTGGAACGTCCCTACAGCATCGTCCCGGTGAGCTCTCTTCCCTTCTACGGTCTTTCGCTGTTATTTTATTCTTTTATCATTCAAATCGTTGTCGGTTAATTACTTCGAGCTTGGTCACCCCTGCGACTCTGGCACACCGCGTGCAGAGTATTAATTTGTACTGGATAGCGCGGCGTTTAGAAAGAATAACTCGAGGTCGTGTAACGTATCGAAGCCGGGGAAAAGCCACTAAATTAATTAATTGTTTGATAGTTAAATCGTGCGCGCGTTAGGCCGTTATCCCGGAGTGGTTTGAATTTATGAGCTGGTTGTGTGGGATCTGAACGGAATAGACCGTGTCACGTATTTTAACGAATAATGAGTTTGAGAGGTACCTGATTTTGTTTGAGTTTTCTTTCGTTCGGGCTAGAAGGTCGTGCGCTCGTTAGTACGTCGTCCCGTGGTATGCTTGGTGTGTGGGACTAGTACGTTATAGACCTCGTCGCGTATCGAATAGACCCATCGGCGTTTCTTTATTTTATTTATCGTTTTATTCGTTGTTTTATTTAATGATCTATTGATTTATCGATCTAGTTATTTATTTAGTTCTTTATTTATATAGTTATTTATTTATTTATATTCTTATTTATTTATTTATTCATTTATTTATTTATTTATTTATTCCTTATTTATTTGTTTCATTCTTTATTTATTTTCTTTTCCTCGTTAGTATTGGTTATATGTCATTTGTTATATTTTATTCGTTATAGTTCATTCGTTATATTTTCTTTGTTATATTTTATTCAGCATATCTTATTTATTATATTATATTTGTCATATTTTGTTCGTTATATTTTATTCAGGCCACGAGGGGCCGGTCGAGAGTATTACGCTCAGATTGATTACCGTCTCGCAATTATTATTCGGAATTGCAATATTTGGCAAGCCGCGGGTCGCTTCGCGTGCGTGACCTTCCGACGTCCCGTTGTATGG
Source organism: Cylloceria caligata (assembly GCA_963942595.1). NCBI lineage: Eukaryota > Metazoa > Arthropoda > Insecta > Hymenoptera > Ichneumonidae > Cylloceria > Cylloceria caligata. The sequence goes on along the minus strand of OZ012704.1, from coordinate 46,945,166 downwards.
TTTCTTTGGATGTATTGGGGATTAGTTCGGAATAGGCCGTATCGCGAGCGGTACGTGGAGACTGCCGAATATTTGATTGTAGTCGATGAGTATTGTTAGGAATACGTAGCGAACGGGATGGGCTATCTGGGGGCTACCGAAGTATGAGAGTGAGTGAGAGAGCGGGATAACTGGTACCGTTGAATTAAGGATTAAGACTAAGATACCTAACTGGATCTAGAAAATTGTTAATAAGAAAGACTAATTTTACGGGATATTTTATTTGAACTATGTTTATTGGATATCAATAATTGTCTGCTGGAAAATGAATAAATTGCCCAAGCGGCATTTGTAAGTCCCGTACCTGCTATTGTTGTTTGAGTTAGTTATTGGTATTATTTTATTAGTTGAACCTTGTTTATTGTTCTTGTGGAGTATATGTGGGGACGATATTTTATTGGCCGATTTTATCCATGGAATATTAATGCCGTATTTTAATTAATTAATTTTATTCACGTGTTATCTTGGACGACTCAGTGACTTGACAGTCCGAACCGCCCACTCTGCCTGGAACAGCTGTAGCTAGCCTGGGTTGAGTCTGGCCTACCATCTCGTTATTTTTCCTTCCGGCGCGAAAGCGCCTGGCGCCCATCTCGAGAGAGAAAATAAAAAGGAAGGGAAAATAGCTTGGGCCAGCTATAGGTAACGTGGTGCGTTGAGGCACAAATTTATCGTTACAAATCTGGCGCCCAACGTGGGGCCCGACTGTCAAGTCTTTTATTTAATTGGAAAAATTTTAATTAACTTTCTTTTCATTCAAGTTTATTTTATTTTATTTTATTTTTTAACCATTTCCATTCTTTTAATTATTCGAGACTCTTTTATAATTTATGAATCGTACCATTTAACAATAGCAGTTCTTTTTAGATAGATATTTTTACAATTGTTTTAACTGGTTTTATTTTATTGAGGAATTATTGACATCGTGATATTCGGCAGTACAGTTATCCCGCGAAGCACTGTAGCAAGCCTTCGTGAGGTATACGGTAGGCCAAGCTCGCTCGCATTGTCTAGTGCCGCGCTCGAGGCCGGCCGTGTTTACATTTTTTCTGTTGTGTGTCGCCGAGTGAGTAACAGTCTTCGATGTTGGAAACTGGTACTCCCGGCTAATGTAATATTATCTCTCGCTTATTATAATACTGTGAAATATTATTTGGCTTTATACCGAGTCGAGCGAAGTTGCGGGTCCCGAGTCTACTGCGGCAACTATAGAGAAGGAATAATTCGATAACTTATTAGATCCTAGATTCAGTCAAGCGTTAAAAGATTTATAACATTTATAACCATCACTTTCCTTAATTAATCATTTTATTATTACTATTATTACCTTTGTTATATATATTTTCCATTTCATTTTTTTAATTCTTTCCTTCTTTCCTCATTCCATTTATTATTAACATTGGTTTATTATTATATTTTTTTTTTTTTGTAATTGAATTTATTATTATTCTTATCTTTCAATATTATTATTATTATTTTTTTTTGAACAAATCGTAGACCGGGCCTCGTCCCGCTACGTGGATATAAAATTTTTTTTTTAATTCATCCTTTTCCCTGGTTAGCCTTCTATCACGATCTTGAAGGGACTCGCCGCTCCTCGTTATTGCTCTTTTGTTCTTTTGTTTGTTAATCTCGTTTGTTTTTTTGTGTTTCCGACTGATTGATTTAGTTAAGCAATAGTCATTGGTTTATTTATTTATTTATTTGTTTTATTTGTTCAATTGTCCTATCCTTTTTTTTTAATTTTTGTTCTTTTGTTTATTCTTTGTTTATTATTACTTTCTATAATTTTTGTTATTATACAATTTTGCTTTGAATTGGTTATCCCGTCCGGACTATTTGTTAATTAATTGATCTCCTTTCGTGATTTAGTCGTTTATTTGTTTTTCCTTTTGTTTTACTTTTTTTAATTATTATTGGTTTTATTGCTTTATTCAGTCATCTTTTTTTTTGTTCTTACTCCTTATTTCGCTAATTTACATTTTGTTCGTTTATCTTGGTGTTTTATTGGGATAGGATATTTGTTTATTTAATTAATTCAGCTGTTTTTGTTTATTTATTTGTTTATTTATTACCTCTAGTTATTTATTTATTTATTTATTTGTTATTATTTTTTTTCTCCCCTTACGGGGATTATTTGTTTTCGTTTTGTGTTATTCCGTTCTCCCCTTCCACGGGAGTTACCATTGGGGAGCGAACCACGATCTTTCAGCTCGTATCCGGGGAAGAGGGAAATAACCGGTTTAATTTTTTTTTGGTGATCTTTTCGGATTGGTTCAAAAGTTTTTCTTCCATCTATTTGTTTATTTATTTAATGAGTTTTCCCCACTTAAGTTATTTAGTTTTCTTAATTAATTGATTACTTGAACTTATTTATTTATTGACTGATCCGTTTATTTATTTATCTATTTATTTATTTATCTATTTATTTATTTATTTAACTTATTAATTAGTTTAATTATTTATTTATTCAATCGATTTAGTTATTTAACTTATTCATTTATTTAATTAATTTATCTACTCAACTGATTTATTTATTTTCCGTCCCCTTTCGCGCGAGTTAAAAATGGTTCTGTCGAGGACTCCCGGGGAAATCGCCTCGCTTACAGAGGATGAGGTTAAGGCAGAACTGGCCTCTAGGGGGTTGCCGATAGGGGGTACGTCCGCAGCTATGCGGGAGAGGCTGTACTTTTCGGGGTTATTAGCGAATCCCAACGATTCCGCCACCGGGTTAGTCACGGTACCGGAAGAGGAGAACCCCCCGCCACCGAATGAGGCCATCCCATCGGCATCCGTTGAACACGATCACGCAATGATTACGAATCCTTTCCATCATTCGTCCCCGGTCAGAACGAATCATCCGCATTCCCGTCATTCGACATCGGCAATCACCGCGTGCGACATTTTGAGAAAGTGGAATGTTTCGTTTTCCGGAAAACCAGACGAGGAGGTTGATGAATTTCTGGCACGCGTTGAGGATAGTCGAGGCCTGGTGGCCATTACGGACCAGGATATGATGAATTGCCTACCCTTGTTTGTCAAGGGGATAGCATATCACTGGGTTAAGTTGGAACGTTCCCGGTGGTCTTCATGGGAACAATGCAAGGAGGCCTTTCAACAGCGTTTTGGGGATCCGGATTTCCAATTCTCGCTACGTGAGCAAATTCGAACACGAACACAGGGAACGGAGGAACGGGTGGCAGATTTTTTCACATGCATGTGGAACCTGTTCATTAGGGTCGTTCCACCGTTCTCGACAGAGGAACAGGTGAAGATCACCTTTCGAAACCTGCTGCCAAGACTCCAGGTAGCGATAACCCTCACCGACACCATGGACTTAAAGGGTTTGGAAAGAACGGCCATCCGAGTGGAGTGTAGCTACTCGGCTGCCAGCGCATATCATGCACCTCCAGCTCCTGAGAGGTCGATGCTCCCGGAGTTTGCGTATCATCCTCCGGTAAGGGCAAGGAACCGAGTCACCTTTGGAATGGTGGACCCGAGGCCAACACCCACAGGCGAGGACCTGACTTCCCGGGGGTTCATCAACCCTTTTGTGAGTGGGCAGTCGAGGAATTTTACATCCACCTCGCCTCACCAGGCCAACTTTGTGAGTCAGCCAAGAGGAGGCTCGGCAGGGGGTTACCGGGGCCAGTATGTACCACGGCCGTCCCGACCAGCTATACGGCCGGAGAGGGCTCCAGTACCAGGGGTCACTGCCACCAGCACCAACCCATTCCTGCAGGAACCGGCCGTACCGAGGGATAACCAGGGGTCGGCAACAGGTATTCAACCTTACGACAGGCCGATCATTTGTCACAACTGCGGGATCGCGGGCCACTTTGCAAAAGGATGTGCGGTACGGAAGGCAGTTCGTTGCTACCGATGTGGTAAAGAGGGCGAGACCACCCGAACAGCCCACAACTGCACGGGAAACGCATATGGGAGTCGCCGTTGAGGGGAGAGACGACTTCCTCGATTCATAGAAATTCCCCAGTAAGGTTACCTACAGTGACCGTCCCGGAATACCTATGTAGTCCGGTCGGAGATCACCGCCAGACACGACAGGTACTAGTTATTGGCCTTGAGATTTATGGGCGACCGCTACCCGCGTTGGTGGACTGCGGGGCAACCAGCTCGTACATTAGCGCAGAGGGACTGTTGGCGATGGACAGGCTGGGGTACTCTCGCCGGCCAACACCGGAGCGTCATAGTACTATTGCAAACGGGCAGCAGATCACTTGCACTGAGGAGGTGGAGTTCGACGTAACGTTGAAGGGTCGTGGGAGGAGGTAATAGAGGATGATAACACCATGATGCCAATTACGGACCTGACGGAGGCCGAAACCGTTCGCTTGGAGGAATTCCTATCCATCCAAGTTCCAAGATTGAGATCAGCTCCCGGGGTCACTAATCTGGTAGTTCACCATATCGATGTTGGTAATGCCAGACCCATCAAACAACGATGGTATCCATTCACTCCCGTTATGAGGGAAGCGATGGATCAGGAAGTGGACCGTATGCTGGAGGCGGATGTCATCGAGCCTTCCACCAGCGAATGGAGCACTCCTATCGTAATGGCTGCCAAACCGAATGGCACCTTCCGGTTCTGCTTGGATTTCCGTAAGGTGAACGAGGTCTCGAAAAAAGACGCATACCCAATGCCGTACATGAGCCATATATTGGATTGTTTAAGGTCGGCCAAGTACATTTCTACACTAGACCTAAGTCAGGCCTTCCATCAGATCCCGCTGGACCGGGAGTCTCGAGAAATCACGGCATTTACAGTTCCCCATAGGGGGCTGTTCCAGTTCAAGAGGATGCCGTACGGGCTGACCACCGCTCCCGCTACATTTCAGAGATTATTAGACCGGGTTATTAGTCCCGATATGCAACCTCACGCGTTTGCCTATCTGGACGATATCGTCATTGCCACCGACACGTTTGAGGAACATCTGGAATGGCTGAGACGGGTCTTCGAGAAGATCATGGCGGCGGGGTTGCTGATCAACCCCGAGAAATGTGAATTCTGTCGAAAAGAATTGAAGTACTTAGGCTTCTTGATAAACCGCGAGGGTATGTTGGTTGATCCGGATAAAACATCGGCTATCCTGGAGATTCCAGCCCCGAGGACGGTTAAACAAGTCCGACGGTTCCTGGGAGCTACTTCATGGTACCGACGATTTATCCCCGAGTACGCGAAAGTAGCGGAGCCTATCACCAAGCTCACACGTAAGCGACAAGGATGGTTCTGGGGCGAGGAGCAACAGAGAGCTTTCGACCATCTTAAGAAAGCATTAACTGAGGCGCCGGTATTGGCGCGCCCCGACTATACTAAAAGGTTCACGCTGCAGACGGACGCAAGCTTAACCGGGTTGGGAGCGGTGCTCACTCAAGAACCCGATGGGGCAGAACATCCAATTGCCTACGCGAGCCGTAGCTTGACCAGTGCGGAACGTAACTACGACGTACGGGAGTTGGAGTGCCTGGCGATCCTATGGTCAGTTGAAAAATTTAAACCTTATCTGAATGGGTATCGTTTCACAGTTATCACCGATCACGCGAGTTTGAAGTGGTTGCTGTCCCAGAAGGAACCCAAGGGGAGAGTAGCCCGATGGACATGGAAACTGATGAATTCAGACTTCGATGTGTTACATCGGAGGGGCTCACAAAATCAATTGCCCGATGCTCTGTCCCGAATGTTTGAATCTACTCCTTCTGGAGACGATACCGAAGAAGATGACTGGCCTAACGTGGCAGGGTTGCCACCTCAAGCTTCTGTCAATATGTTACTCACGTTGCCTACGGGGGAGAGAGATCCTTGGTATGAGGCACGAGTCAAGGACGTACGAGAGAATCCAGCGCGCTATCACGACTGGAAATTCAGGGATGAGAGATTATTCCTGCGACGGAGAATGTCGCGGCTCGACTCGCCGGACACCGTCTGGAAACTAGTGGTCCCGCAACACCAGAGACCAGCTATTCTCTATGAGAACCACGATGTTCCGCAGGCGGGTCATCTTGGGACGGATAAGACCTTCAAGAGAATAGTAAATTCATATTACTGGCCTGGCCTGTATCGAGACGTCGCTAGATACGTCCAACACTGTGACATCTGTCAACGTACGAAGCCCCGACAGGGACCACCGAGGGGATTAATGGGCCGTCGGGTTGTGGAAGAACCTTGGACCGTCGTGGCAGCAGACATTATGGGACCCTTTCCGCCCAGTCGGTCTGGGTTTGCCTACGTTCTGGTAATCCAGGACCTATTTACTAAATGGGTAGAGTGCTGTCCGTTAAGGAAGGCGACGGGAAAGAAAATCCGAGAAGCCTTGGAAGAACTGGTGTTTTCCCGGTGGGGAGTCCCGGAGGTGCTCCTGACAGATAACGGGACGGAGTTTGTCAACATCAACTTACGACAGGTAGTGGCCGAGTACGGTATTTTCCATACTACTACCCCACCTTACCATCCTCAGGCCAACCCCGTGGAACGGGTGAACCGGGTCCTCAAGACCATGATAGTGGCATTCTTGGAGAACGATCACCGAGAGTGGGACCTGCATTTGGCCGAGTTTCGTTTCGCGTACAACACCGCTTACCACTCCTCCATAGACACGAGTCCCGCGTTTTTGAATTTCGGCAGGATGCCGCAGCCTCACCGGTTCGGTCGGAGGATCTCAGGAGAAAGGGAGGTGAGGGCCACCGACCCCCATGATTGGTCGGCCCGAATGGACCAATTGCAACCTCTCAGAGACAAGGTACAACATGACCTCGAGGAGGCCTATCGGAGGCAGTCTCTGCAATACAACAAACATCGTAGTCCCGCCACCTTCAAGGTGGGCGATGAAGTACTGCGCCGGCAGCGTGTGCTGTCTTCGGCGGCGCAGAATGTAGCGGCCAAGCTGGCTCCGAAATTCCAGGGGCCATATTATATTAGTCGGGTCCTGTCACCTAGGGTTTACGAGCTGAAGGATCGGGAGGGGGGTATCATTCGGAAAGTTTCAATTGATGACCTGAAGCCTTACCAGTCCCGTACCTCCTCTGTTATCTTAGATGGAACCCCTACGGCAGCTTCGTCTCCTGGTAGAGGATTTCGAGGGGCGTTGTGTGGGTCTCGCGCCGACGGGAGGCGAGGACCTGTGGCGCTGGGTTCGGGAGTGCCGGGTTCTTTCGAACCTGGTAGCCCCGAACCTGGAGACCGGGGCCTCTCCACCCCCTCTCCCGAAGGAGGAGGTGGAGAGGGCGCTGAGGGTGCTCAGGAAGGTTCGGTGGTGGCTGGCGGTGGAATTGGCACCGATCGGTTTCACCGCTGGCTACGTCGCCGGCAGGGGGCGCGGGGCAGCGGTTAAGGGAGGGGGATCGGAGACCCTCCCGAGGCCGGGCCCTGTCCCTCTGGGGGAGCACCACCAGCGGGTAGTTGGACGTCCGCCTCCCGTGGACGGGGGCCCGCAAAGGACGTGTCGCCGCTGCGGGCAGAGGGACCACCAGATGATGGTGTGCCGGGAACCGCTTTCCGCCATGCGGCGGTGCTTTTCGTGCGGCCGTCAGGGGGTGACGGTCAGGACGTGTCCTGTATGCGGACCCATCTACGCATCCCCCCAGGGTCAGGCGGATCGGGACCCAATGAGGGGCTGGGCCAGGATGGCCGCGGAATACAAACGGAAGCGCCAGAGCAAAAATAAATAAAGAGTCCCGTTTTCGGAAAAAGAGGATCGGTGATGGCTGAGTTGGTTATTGGATAGGGACGCCCCACTTCCTTGCATGTCTTTCCTGGATCCGGGGGTATGGGAGTCCACGGTGGGGGTATGGGAATAGCGGCTCTAACCGAGAAGAACGGGAATCAGGAGTCGTTCGCCATTTGAATAAACCCGTGCAAGCCTGCGAGATCGTGAGGTACCGAGGTCGGACGGGTGACCGGAATTTAATTCTCCAAAGACCAAAGGAGGGGAGGATGAGTTTTCCGGCCGAGGGCGGCCGTGTCTAAGGGGGGGAGTGTTGTAACGTGGCAGAATACTTGAGCTGCGTCCTCCTCGCTCAACGGTTACCAGCATGATCGCTCAGGGCTGCAGGGGGTGATTTCCGTATTTTATTTATTCTTTATTTCTATTTTTTTGTTGTATTTTTTTATATATATAACGCGTCCGATACGACCGAGGGATGGAGAGAGGAGGAGGATGACCACGCCGTGTCCATCGATGGCTGGCTGCGGGATTCGATGTTTTACATTCGCCGATATTTTCCACCTCTCCCTGTTAGAAGATACTGTCCCGCGCAACGTACATCTACCAATGATACACTGTTATCCATCGTCGGCTATCAGCTACTCTCTGCACTATCGGTGGCTAATTTATGTGTTGTCCAGCTAAGGCGCTGGTCGCGGTCATCGGGCGAGGCAGGTTCCCCCAATTAACCGAGTCTAGCGGGTTAAGGGGGGGGCCATAGTTCACGGGCACGCGTGCCGGACGGACCTCGGGGCTTTTTTCCCGGGGACCGTTGAGCGAACCAGACGCAGCAGGCTCTCTATCTGTGTCCCGCTCTATTTTTCGGCATCCGCTAACAACTATCGAAGCGAGGAAAAGAGGTTGGTCCCGCGAGCCGACATCCAACTATTGGACAATCGACCAGGAGGGACAATCGAATGACCTTTGAGGCTTCCCGGATTTCGTGGAACGTCCCTACAGCATCGTCCCGGTGAGCTCTCTTCCCTTCTACGGTCTTTCGCTGTTATTTTATTCTTTTATCATTCAAATCGTTGTCGGTTAATTACTTCGAGCTTGGTCACCCCTGCGACTCTGGCACACCGCGTGCAGAGTATTAATTTGTACTGGATAGCGCGGCGTTTAGAAAGAATAACTCGAGGTCGTGTAACGTATCGAAGCCGGGGAAAAGCCACTAAATTAATTAATTGTTTGATAGTTAAATCGTGCACGCGTTAGGCCGTTATCCCGGAGTGGTTTGAATTTATGAGCTGGTTGTGTGGGATCTGAACGGAATAGACCGTGTCACGTATTTTAACGAATAATGAGTTTGAGAGGTACCTGATTTTGTTTGAGTTTTCTTTCGTTCGGGCTAGAAGGTCGTGCGCTCGTTAGTACGTCGTCCCGTGGTATGCTTGGTGTGTGGGACTAGTACGTTATAGACCTCGTCGCGTATCGAATAGACCCATCGGCGTTTCTTTATTTTATTTATCGTTTTATTCGTTGTTTTATTTAATGATCTATTGATTTATCGATCTAGTTATTTATTTAGTTCTTTATTTATATAGTTATTTATTTATTTATATTCTTATTTATTTATTTATTCATTTATTTATTTATTTATTTATTCCTTATTTATTTGTTTCATTCTTTATTTATTTTCTTTTCCTCGTTAGTATTGGTTATATGTCATTTGTTATATTTTATTCGTTATAGTTCATTCGTTATATTTTCTTTGTTATATTTTATTCAGCATATCTTATTTATTATATTATATTTGTCATATTTTGTTCGTTATATTTTATTCAGGCCACGAGGGGCCGGTCGAGAGTATTACGCTCAGATTGATTACCGTCTCGCAATTATTATTCGGAATTGCAATATTTGGCAAGCCGCGGGTCGCTTCGCGTGCGTGACCTTCCGACGTCCCGTTGTATGGTTTCTTTGGATGTATTGGGGATTAGTTCGGAATAGGCCGTATCGCGAGCGGTACGTGGAGACTGCCGAATATTTGATTGTAGTCGATGAGTATTGTTAGGAATACGTAGCGAACGGGATGGGCTATCTGGGGGCTACCGAAGTATGAGAGTGAGTGAGAGAGCGGGATAACTGGTACCGTTGAATTAAGGATTAAGACTAAGATACCTAACTGGATCTAGAAAATTGTTAATAAGAAAGACTAATTTTACGGGATATTTTATTTGAACTATGTTTATTGGATATCAATAATTGTCTGCTGGAAAATGAATAAATTGCCCAAGCGGCATTTGTAAGTCCCGTACCTGCTATTGTTGTTTGAGTTAGTTATTGGTATTATTTTATTAGTTGAACCTTGTTTATTGTTCTTGTGGAGTATATGTGGGGACGATATTTTATTGGCCGATTTTATCCATGGAATATTAATGCCGTATTTTAATTAATTAATTTTATTCACGTGTTATCTTGGACGACTCAGTGACTTGACAGTCCGAACCGCCCACTCTGCCTGGAACAGCTGTAGCTAGCCTGGGTTGAGTCTGGCCTACCATCTCGTTATTTTTCCTTCCGGCGCGAAAGCGCCTGGCGCCCATCTCGAGAGAGAAAATAAAAAGGAAGGGAAAATAGCTTGGGCCAGCTATAGGTAACGTGGTGCGTTGAGGCACAAATTTATCGTTACAGTTCTTATCTCTCATAGAAAAATAAGAAATTGGGTTACACTGGTGCGGTCCAATTCAACTCAGAAACATTAACAAATTAGTGAAGATAATATATATATTAGATCTTACAACGAAAGGCTAAATTTCTACAATTTTAGAGAAATCAGTCGTTGGTACTATGTTCTCTTATTTTATTTAAAGGGAGGCAAATAATTGTATATAACTCTCTTCATCGAGTGCTTTTGTTAAATTGCTCGAAAAAAGCTGGGGTAAGTTTATTTTTGTAGAAAACACGTTTGAGATAGTCTTGATGAGATTTTTGTTGATGAGCGAGTAAAAGATTGTCTCGGCCGATCTGCCTGCTAAGGTGCCTGTCAAAGAATGAACCAAAAACTATTTAAAAAAGCCCATAGGTATACAATAGTTCACCCAAGTTCAATAACAAAAAGTATCTCACGCTCTTCTGCATTCCAAATCTCGGTGATACGTTTCTGCAGCTCTGGCGTTACCTGCCATAAATTTATCCCACTCATCGTTCTTTCTCTTCTTATCGAACTTCGTTTTCTGCAAGCAAATAAGAGTTCAGAGCAAGATATTTATATTTATTAGCAAGATATTTATACTTATGAAATGGAGGATACGCGTGTGCCCGAACTCTGAGTGGTAAAAATAACTTACTTCAATTTCCATTATTTGATGAGCTTGCGTGTCCCGGAAAACTTTTATCTCATCGGACGACATGCCCTTATAACACGAAGCCAGGGGCTTGTTAGCTCCACGGCTACTCCCCGCCGGCTCCTTCGTCTCAGTAAGGAAATCTCCGGTCACATGATTATAGATTTCTGCGCGCTTATCCTCTTCGTCTTGCATTACCTCGAATCGTCGCCGGTGATCTTTTTCTTCAGCCTGCGTATTTTCTCAAAAAATTATGCCGCCAAAGAGTCGACAAAGATCAAGAGAAAATAAACAATATACAAGTTAAATTATTTGTCATTAAAACAAAAATAGTAAATTAATCTCACCAGAGCCATGGTAGCGTAATTGATAATGTACCAGGCTGAAATTCTGGAGCTGCCGGTTCAATCCCGGGCTATGGCGATATTTTTTCACAATTTTTTTAGGAATTATAAATCGTCTAGTCTGGTTGTCTCATTAATTCTTAACGTATTGGTGAGGTAATTAGAGTTGACAAAAATTAGAGATTCGATTCTTTGAGATCTTTCCCGTTAAATATCAATAACATAGGAATGCTGGCGGCGCACGACTCTGACTCGAGCTGCGACTTACAAAAAATTCCATCTTATTAAAATAATTTGTCGGGATTTCACAAAAAATAAAAAACTTACAATAGACTGGATGATTCGAATACTATTAGGTAATACGATACTACTAGGTTGATAACAAAAACTGCAATTTTTAATTCTCTGTCATGTTTGATCTGTCAGATAAATGTCGAGACAGTGCTTTCTGACTAACAATTCTGAGGGATATATGATATTTCTAATTTTTGACCAATAGATAATGCGTGGTGAAGAATTTTGGGATGGGAAGAACAAGAAATGTGGTAGCGCCTCGACGCAAGATATTAAAATAAAAGTTACCAATGGCGTTATCGTAATCAGTGAGTTTCACATCACAATTTTACTCGCATCAAGTTAAAGTTATGAAAAACAACTTGGTGTCAAAAACTTAGTGATGCAGAGCTTAAAACTAAATAAGTGTGGTTTAATGCCCGATATATGAGGCCACGCCGTAGTCTCAACTGATCAGAGGGAGGCCAGAATACGAACTCGCTAACTAGTGAAGTAGTGGATAAGCATGGGCCATCACTGTCGTAACAGTAGCAGGAGATTAGCTAAAATATAGATTTATGGCTCACCACAATTAGGTGTTAATTTTATGCTAAGTCGATAATTTTTAATAAATAAAATATAGATTATGGCTCACCACAATTAGGTGTTAATTTTATGCTAAGTCGATCATTTTGGTGTTCTTGTCATGGAGCCAAGAATCCAAATCGAAAATGATATTGTTGGATTCATGTGAAGATAGCAAAACATTTTTACCATATTAACTATATAAAATCGCCTCACATACGATTTAAGTTCCTTATATGTTCTTTCGAAGTGTGTAAAACTGTACTCCAAAGTTAAACCACAAACCCTACTTTTAAATTTTAATATATATTGGATTTCTGGTCAGAATACGGATCCCGTATATTTCTTTTCTCTATATTATTAATATCTCGCCAGCGCCACCGCCGCCACTGCCGCCATCTCCGCCGCCGCCGTCACCGCCGTCGTGTAGGGGAAATTAGAGGGGGTCAAAAAGTGGGTCAGGGGAAGTGCAAGGGGCTAAAGACCAGATTATCTAGGGGGTTGGTGCGGGAAGCACGCAGGGAGGTGAAAACTAGATAATCTCAGGGGGTTCTAATATATATACGAAAAACCAAATGAAATCAATTTTGTGTGACGGTACGCCCTAAACATGCCCTGTTGGATCGCCTTGGGGGAGGGGGGGGACTCTCGGCCGAACCCAGAGGTCACCACACGTGTCCGCCAAGGTCCTGTCTACATTTGTGACAGGTGCAAAAATATCCAATCTATATATATAATATGCAGTCACAATATATATATAAGGGTGTCCCAGCAAGAGCGCCGGATTTAGATTTGTCGCCATTTTGTTAATACGAGTTGTACGGTGATTTTTTTTTACATTTGTCACGTACAGACCACGCGATTTAAGAATACGGAGAAGTATTCAAACCAACAACGTTTAATTATTGTAAAAACACATTACAAAAATGGTGAAAGTTTTGCGAAAACAGTTCGCCATTTACGTCAAGTTTTTGGTCGCAATAAAGCGCCAAATGAATCGACAGTGAGGCGTTTAATTACAAAATTTAAGACCAAATTTACGCTGATGGTTCAGATGATCATTGTTCGTCGTCGTCCTTGTCGGTCACTCGAAAATATAGCCACAGTAACGGAATCGGTGGCCGAGAATTCAGGAACTTCCATTCGGCATCGTGGTCAACAATTAAACATTTCCAGTAGCACTATGCAACGAATTTTGGTAAAAGATCTGCATTTGCACGCGTACAAGGTTCAATTGGTGCAAGAAATCAAGCCAAGGGACCATGCGCAGCACCGTGAATTTGCTGATTGGGTGTTGGAACATCATCAAATTAATGCGGATTGTTGACGTTACTGTGGCTATATTTTCGAGTGACCGACAAGGACGACGACGAACAATGATCTTCTGATCCATCAGCGTAAATTTGGTCTCAAATTTTGTAATTAAACGTAAATAAATTAGTCCTTGTATTTGTTGGGTAATTCTTTAATTTGTTGGTGCTTAAGGCACTGATTGGTTTGTATTGTTTGTGAGGAGATCGGAAGGGCTGGCCTCGATAGGTGGAGGTGGTGTCAACTATATCTGTTGCGCTCGTCTTTCTGCGGGCGACTTCCTGTTTCTGATCGTGCGTATGGATCTTAACCTTCGACCGCGTCCTGCTTTCACTCTATACTCTTTTTATAATTACGGATGTGGAATAGATTCCAGTATCTTCGTGTTTCGACTCGATTATTCGTATGACGATGAGATCTCGTGCATACGGAGCTTAACACTGAATTTATCTTTCTGGGTTTATCGCATTTCGCTTTTACGCGATTCATCTTAAAATTACATATGCGGAATTGTTTCCGGTATTACGGTTTTTCACTCGATTATGCGTATGGCGATGAGATATCGCACATACGGAGCTTAACACTCAATTTTTCCATTTGGGTTATCGCGTTTTGCTTTTACGCGATTATCTTAAAATTACGTATACGGAACTGTTTCCGGTATTTCGGGTTTTGACTCTATTGTTCGTATGGCGATGAGATATCGCGCATAAGGAGCTTAACACGCAATTTATCTAACTGGGTTTATCGCGTTTTCGCGATTTTCTTAAATTTACATATGCGGAATTATTTCCGGTATTTCGGGTTTTGACTCTATTATTCGTATGGCGATTAGATATCGCGCATACGGAGCTTAACACTCAATTTATCTAACTGGGTTTATCGCGTTTTTGCGATTTTCTTAAAATTCATGTGCGGCACGATTTCCAGTAATTTGTATCAGGAGTACAAATTGAAAATGCGGGATTTTTTTCTATTTTTGAACGTTTATTCTGAAAAAATGGTAACAAATGAATTATTCAAAGTATTGTCCATCGCTAGCCACAACTTTTTCCCATCTTTCTGGCAATTTACGGATACCGTCGCGAAAAAATTCGGCCGGCTTGGCTGCTATCCAGTCATCGACCCATTTTTGGGCTTCTTCGTAAGAATAGAAGCGCTGGTCAGCTAGGCCATGTGTCATCGATCGGAAAAGGTGGTAATCGGAAGGAGCAATATCTGGGCTATACGGCGGGTGGGGTAAGACTTCCCATTTCAGCGTTTGTAGGTATGTTTTGACCGGCGCTGCAACATGTGGCCGAGCGTTGTCATGTTGCAAAATTACTTTGTCGTGTCTTTGCTCGTATTGTGGCCGTTTTTCTTTGAGTGCGCGGCTCAAACGCATCAATTGAGTTCGGTATAGTGCTCCTGTGATGGTTTCGTTCGATTTCAATAGCTCATAATACACCACACCCAGCTGGTCCCACCAAATACAGAGCATGAGCTTGGCGCCGTGAATATTTGGTTTGGCCGTCGATGATGATGCATGGCCGGGGTAACCATATGATTTTTTGCGCTTCGGGTTATCGTAATGGATCCACTTTTCATCACCAGTGACAATGCGATGCAAAAAACCCTTCCGTTTTTGCCGTTCGAGCAGCAGTTCGCATGCAAAAAAACGGCGCTCGACGTCTCTCGGCTTCAGCTCATACGGCACCCAATGTCCTTGCTTTTGGATCATTCCGAGGGCTTTTATACGATGGGAAATGGCTTGTTGTGTCACTCCCAATGAATCTGCGAGCTCTTGTTGAGTTTGACACGAGTCTTCATTGAGTATTGCCTCCAATTCAGCATTCTCAAACTTTTTCACTTGGCCCGGCCGCTCTTTGTCCTCAACGTCAAAATCACCACTTCTAAACCGCACAAACCATCTCTCGCACGTTGAAACCGATGGAACATGACTCGGATAAGCCTCGGAGACCAATCGATGTGCTTCAGCAGCACTTTTCTTCAAATTAAAGAAGTAAATTAAAACTTCCCGCAAATGCTGTTTTGTTGGCACGAAACTCGACATATTGAGAGCTCAAAAAAACTATGAATTTGACACTGCGACAAATTGACACATACTGAAAATTAAAGCTATAAGACGTAGCTTTGACATGAACATAGTCACAGTACTGCCTGATGCGTATAGCGTTAGTAACGCCATCTGTTATCAAACCCGCATTTTCAATTTGTACCCCTGATAGTTCTTAATTCATTATTCGTGCGACGAAAGGATATTGCCTGTGCGGAGCTCTACATTCGATTGGTGAATTATGTGATTGCGCGTGTGTCCTTGCGATTTTGCGAGAGGGATGGCCTTCTAGGTCTCATTGCCTGCGCTTGTATTTATACGGGGCGTTCCTTGGTACGTTCATTCGATATACCGGTTGACCTTGTATAACCGTAGGACGTTTTGTTGGTGATATGCTATTTTTACGCTTTCTTGTTAGGTGTGACCGTTTGCGTGGTTTGCTTCTCGAGGCTTCGCCTTGCTCGGTGTTTACGCGGTAAGTTTAGTGTGGGATCGCGAGCATTGTAATGTCAGATGGGGAGTGTGAATTTATCTACCTATCATACTCGTCTTTGTTATTGTTTGGGTCCCTAGCTCACTGTTCGCGCAAGATATTGAGTTCGCAGCGATCCCCAACTAGCTCGTCCTGTACTCCGGATACTGAGGCATTTATTCACGTTAGTTTAAGGTACCTTATCGTGCCGTTAAGGGGCTTGTGACTCGGTCTCTTAATTAACGTGATCTGCCGAGATATCCATACGCGACCGGGGGCAGTTGGCCGCTGGCCCTGACGTGGTCCCACCCACGCAGGTACACTTTACGAATCTTGTGCGCGTGGTGCAGCAAGTGGGATGCCACTCCCTTGACCTGGTGACACACGTGCTTTTTCACTCTCCAAAAGGCATGTAGCCACTGCGCTATGCGTGGGAATACGTCAATGGGAGAGTGCCCTGACGCTGTAAGTAGGGGCGGCTAAGCGCAATGTAGGGGAATCAGTTGAGAGAAAGAACACTGGTTTCTATCATAGTTTTCTCAAACTGTTAGTTTTATGCTTATCAGTTCGTTTGGTCAACTGACGGCCAGGCGCAATGCAGGGAAATCGATTGATCGAAAGAACACTTGTTCCTTTATAAATTGTTAATTTTATAATTGATATTGAATCTAGGTGGGCTGTCGAGCAGCACTTCGTCTTGTAGAGTGATTTCTAACAAGAGCCCTGAGGCTTGTCCTGTTGCGGTTTATATAGTTTAGTGGATGAGCCCCCCGGGGGGGGGGGGGGGGGTTTGTGGTAGGTCACGTGATATTTGTCGCACCTTATTTACTGGGTGGAGGAGGTGCGGGGTGGCGCGTAGGTGTTACGTTATGTCTTGAATTTCTATATTTAGCCGGTTTTTTGTATTCCTGGGGTTTGAACCGAGGTTCCAGCGAGGTTGAATTCTGTTGTACGATGTTAAATCTCTACCTGCTGGAGGTTCAAACTTTCTTTCGACGTTTTTTGTGGTTCAGTCATGATTTTTTTCAATATTTTCGTCACATGTGGGTCTTTGCCTACCTCGTGAGTGTTAGTTTGTTTTATTTTTGATTCATTTCTGCCAAAATTGCCTTTCTCTTGGAGTTTTTTATGTGCTCCTCGCTGGTTTTTATGATATTCTAGTTTCCGTTTGTTCCTGGGCTTAGGGGCTGCCTTGATACTTATTGATTCCTTAATTTTGGTGAGAGATCGGCTCGGTTTATGGGTTTTTCTTAATGTTAATGTTTATTGGTGAGTGGGGGGTATGTAGTGAAGACTCATGTGACGGTACCCTGTTGTTTCGTCTCGAGGATTTGTGTTACCTCGAGGGTTTCACTAATTCTTTCGTCTTTTCACCATAATGTGGCGTTCTTGGCGTGTTGGCCGTCTGGGTAGTATGGCCTATAGGGGGTAGGGCCAACTGCTCTAATCTTTGCACGGTACGGTGTTTGGCTTTACGAGTGGTTCCGCTCGGTCTTAGCGTAGGGGCGGGGGCTACTGCGCTAGGGTCCGGTAGATACAGCGCGTGGTATCTCTAGCCGTCCTGCCTCCTGTCTCGCTCGCTTCATGCGGGAGGGGTTCCCTTCGTGTGCCATGCTTTGTTCTGATTGTGGTCTTTGCGCTTAGGTGTGGCCTACTATTGACGCCATTCTCTTTGGGGTGGGTACTCGCGGTTGCTTGTGTGTACCTACTGATCCTTATGTTTTCCTCGTCCGATGGGTGCTTATTCGCCACTTGTTTGCTTGTATTGTTAATAGATAATCACTTTATAGTGATTTCTTTGTTTTATTCATTGGTTTTAGTCTGTGTTTGTTAGTGTGGGTATTATACGATTTTTATTCGTTATTTCTCGTATCTATATTTGTAATTTGCTCGTGTTTTTGTTTTAATTGTTATTGTTATTATTATTTTTTGTTTTCTTTGTTGGCGTGCATGTGTGGATGGTGATGGGTGCCTCCGTAAAAGTGTATCTGGTCCTTGGGTCCCTTGATGGTTTGGGCAGTTTTTGTTCCTCCCGTGGCGGTGGGGTGCTGCCTACTTGGTGGGATGGTGGACGAGGTGGCGGTGCGGTGACGGCCATGGTCGTATACTGCCGCGTCGTGGCTTCGGCTATTATTGGGTCCTGGGCTGGTACCCTCGCTTGGTTCTGTAGGTTGGTTATTCGTTGTTAGAGAGATTTAATTCTATCTATCTTTTTCCTTTTTATTATATATTTACCCTTGTCCTCTTTTTAGTCCTCATGAGGTGGGGGAATAGAAGGATTGCTGGCCCTCGTTCGGTCCTTATCCAGCCTTGGTTTGCCTATGGAGGCACAGTCTCTACTTTTCGGATCGCCGGGGCCCACGGTATGAAGCGGAGTGGCATCCTTCTCGTTTTTTGTTCTGAACGTACAGCTGTTTCGGTTGGCCCCTGTATTCCTCGTCGAATAGCCTTTTCTTCGTGTATGAACTTGAAATGCAGGGGCTCAGTCTGCGTTTGCACGCTCCGCGGTCATTTCCCGTGTTGGCGGCGATCTCGTGTTGTTGGTTTGCCAGGTTGGAACGTATCCGGTATTATTTCTCGGCTCTCCGATGAACTAGTTGTCGTGGTTTGCGTATTTTGTTCCATCTTGCTCGGTTGGTTTTTGGTCAATTATTGAGCTTTTCGGCTTCTTCTTTTAGGTGTCTGGCTACTCTCCCCTCTTTGGTTTCTAAGGGGTGGGGGGTGTATTACGATGGTGGGGTTTTTTTACCACTTCTGAGGTGTGAGTAAGGCTTTGTTTAGGTATTTATTATTTTTCTTTATTGATCTGTGCATCGGTAGTACGGTCTGAGGTCACTCGTATGGTACATTCCTCTTTCTTGACCGCTATCTATGTTTTCGAGTATGTATGTTGCCTTCCCAACGCGTTTTTTTAGTCGATACAGTCCTTCGTATAAAGGCAGAAATTTGGCTGTTATTTTTGCCACGGGATTTGATACATTTAAGGCTCTCACTAGTACCCAGTCGTTTATTTGGAGTTCTCGGAGTTTGTGTTGGTTATTAAATTTGGTGATTCTTCGGTTTCGTGCTTTTCTTATGTTGTTCTTGGCTAGCATTACTAGATTTTCGTGGTCTTTAGTTCCGTTCGTGTTTGTTATGAGATTATCCCATGGTCGGTTGGGCATAGCTCCTGAATGTAGTTGGACTGGGGCGTATCCCGTAGTTTCGTGATGTGTATTGTTCATACACTTTCCTACTTTTGGTATCGCGTCGTACGAAGCGTTGTATTTATTTGGTATTAGGGTCCTAAATAGTCGGGAGAGTTCTCTATTGGTTCCTTCGACGGGATTCGCCTGTGGGTGTCTGATTGATGTCATGATTTTTTGTATGCCGGCGTCTTTTAAGAGCTCATTCCATTTCTTCGCCGTGAATTGTGTTCCCTGATCTGATAGGATGGCCTTTGGTTTTCCGTACTTTGGGAAGTAGTCTTGGGTTAGATTTTTCCATATTGCTTCTGTCGTGGCGTTTTTTAGCGGGTAGATCTTTGTGAGCTTTGCAAAAACGTCGATTACTGCTAGGATGTATTTGTTGCCATACTTTGCTACTGGTAGGGGCCCATAATAATCGAGGGACACGAGGTCTCCTGGTTTTTCGCGTAGAATATTTTGCATTTCTGCAAACATTCCTTGCGTGTAGATTTTGTTTCGTTGGCAGGGGTCACCGTACTTCAGCTGCTTCCGGATGCATCGATATAAGTTCTGATAATATACATTTTCTCGTAGTATTAGATAACATTTTAGTGCGCCTGCATGACCGTATATGTTGTGGCAGTTTTCTATGAGGTTATGCCTTTCTTGGAGATTATGGCTCGCTGCAGCTCGTGATGTTTGATGTATAATCGTACATCGTCTATCGTACATCGTCTATCGTTATGTAATTTTTAATCTCAACCCCGTCTTTTAATGCGGTTTTTATTTTTGCATAGTATTCGTCTTCGTCCTGTAGTCTCCCTAGGTTGGTGAGTATGCCCCTTAATTCTTCTGTTACTTCGGTGGAAATCTTTGCGATTATTATCTCTTTGTCGTTCTTTTTTCTATCAGGGCGACTTAGGATATCTGCCACCGTGTTGCGTTTTCCTTCGCAATGTTCTATTGTTAGGTGGTAATCTTGGATTGCGAGAGACTATCTGGTGAGTCTTGCGTGGGTCAGTTTGCATTCTTTCAGAAAAGTTAATGCTGCATGGTCGGTGACGATTTTTACAGTGGTCTCTAGTAGATATGTCCGAAATTTTTCCATCGCCCAGACAATGGCTAGGGGCTCTTTCTCAGTTGTATTGTAGCCGATTTCGGTGCCCTTGAGGGTTCTACTGGCGAAGTACAAGGCTCTCTCCTCGTGGTTTTCGTTCTTTTGGAATAATACGGCGCCTACGGCAAAGTCGCTGGCGTCTGTCTGGATGTAGAAGGGCTTATTTTTGAGAGGGTAGTGTAACATTACGCCCTCGCGAAATTTGTTTTTTACGTTGTTGAATGCCTCTGTTTCCGTTTCTGTCCATTTCCATTTCTCATTTTTCCTGAGAAGGCGTAGTAGTGGTACTGTCGATTCGCCGTGCTCACGAGTGAATTTACTATAGTAGTTTACTAGGCTGAGGAAACCCCTTAGTTGATTAATATTTTTAGGTGCCGGAAATTCTTTTATGTCTTTAATTTTTTCGGGGTCGGGGCAGATACCATGCGGTGTTAGTATATGCCCGAGGAATTTTGCTTCTCGTCTGAAGAATTGGGATTTCTCCAGGTTGAGTGTCAGACCATGGGTGCTGAATCGTTTTAGTAGTTCGTCGAGATTGCTGATGTGTTCGTCGAATGTTTCTGCCGTGCATAGTAAATCCTCGACGAAGTTGATATCGTATCGTAGACCTTGTAGTACTTTTTCTAGACTTCTGACGAGGCTTGCTATGCTAGTCCGTAATCCAAACGGTGTTACTCGCAATTCGTAGCAGCGTCCTCGATGCATAAATGCGGTATATTTTCGAGAATCGGGGGTAAGTGGTACTTGCCAGAAGCTAGATTTTAGGTCTAATGTAGTTATGTACCTGACACTTTTGCATTCCTGGAATAATTCATCCGGTGTTTCAATTGGTTCATTATCTGGTTCGATGACTTTATTTTTATTTATCTTATTTATTTCCCTAGCATCGAGACAGAGTCGGATTTCTCCATTTTTCTTCGCTACTACGACGAGTGGGCTTGTATACGGGCTCGTGGATTTTTGAATTATTCCTTGACTCGTCAGATTTTCTATTTCTACGTCTACCTTGTCTCGATATGCAATAGGCACTGGATAGTTCATTCCTTTAAATGGTTCGTCTGGCTTGACGGCGATCTTATGTTCGTATGAGTTGAGTAGCCCAGGTCGTTTACGGAATACTTTCCTGTATTTTTCTAGCAAGTCCCTGAATATTTGTTTTTCCTTACCGTTTAGTCCTACTGTGTTGGTTATTTTGTGGTCGATTTCTTGGTTTGTGACTGCATATTTTCGGTTGCCTTCCATAGTGACCCTATGTATTTCTTGTGGATTGGTTTGGTTGGAGAAGTATGGATCGTTGAATTTTATTCTTATCCTTTGGAGGGGGTTGGCCGGTGGGATAAACGGTATTTCATATTTTTCGAGATCGATCTTAGTTTTTATTTTTACCAGGAAGTCTATTCTTAGAATACAGTCGGTAGTTAGCCTCGGGACTACGATGAGTGTATTTTTTGTGCCGGTGTTTTCTAAGGTGATTTCGGCGAAAATCTGGCGAGTTACTTTGACCGCCCGTCCGGCGGTTGCACATTTTACGGATACTCCCGTCAGTGGTAGTATGGGGCATTTGTTGATGAGTGTTGCATGGTCTATTGTGAACTGTTTTGATATTGCGCTAATTTCACTGCCCGTGTCGAATAATGCTCGGATGGTTATACCTCGTACGTGTATTAAGAGTATAGGACATTTTGGCCTTGACTTTGACGGGGGATTTTCGTCTTCTTTTGTTAAGAATTCTCTAGTATTTTCACAATATCCTAGCGTCACCTCTGCGGTAGTTAGTTTTCGAGAGGTGACGGCTCCTCGTTTTCCGAGTTGCCGGTGTCGTTAATTATCTTGAGTGGCTCGATGCATTCTTCCTCGATGGTTGTTTTGCGTATGTTCTTCGTATCCTCTCGGGGTTTATCTCGAGATCGCCGTGGGTGCTTGTTTTCTTCCCTGTTTTTGAACCGATTGTCCGTATCACCTCGCGGTGCTTGCATTCTCTCACTTGGATTTGAGGTTGCTGGATTAACACGGTTGTGAAAGGGTGTTTGGTGTGTCCCGCGAGAGTTTACGTGACCTCTATCATTCGTCTTATGCGGTGCGTTATGTTGACTGGTATTTAGCAGGTGGTATATTTCGCGCTTCGGTGGTTTGGTTCGATCTTTGTTACCGGGTCCTTCCTCGTGGTACGATGATAGTAGGTCCAATAAGCGTGCGATCGATTTTATCCCGAGAGTTCTGGTGGTTGCTCGGACATCGTCAGGAAAATGTCTTTTAATTTTCTGCACGATTTCCTCTTCGGTAAGTTTGGGCCTTCGATCGCGAGCGAGGCTTATATAGTGGAGTGCGTAGCCTATACGAGTTTGTTTTTTCGTTTCGTCGTACCATTCATAGTCGAGCTTCATTTTTATGGCATTCTGTATTTCCTCGTTCCAAAATAGGCGCTTGAATTCTTTCTCGAATTCTCCCCAATGCCTGATGGAATCTCTTGTGATGTTCCACCAACTTCTGGCTATTCCCGTCATACATTGGTTTATTATTATTTTGAAATGGTAGCGAGGAACGTATACGTCTCTGTATGCTCGTAGATCGCACAAGAACTGCATTGGTTGCTCTTGTGTTTTCCCGTTGAATATTGGTGCTTCGAGCTTTAGATTGTTATTCGTGACCATGGTGTTATTGGGTCCCTGTGGTGTTAAGCTTTCGTATAGATTCCTTCTCGTTGTTTCTGCCCTTCCAGTTGTTAGTATGGGGGATGGTGGACGTGATAAATCGGTATTCTCCTGGATTGCTTGGTGTTCTGCTCTCGCTGCTGTATTTCTTGTTGATTCGTGCTGATTTATGGGGCGGTTTCCGTGGGCGTTTATGAACGTAGAGTTAACCCTTTGTGGAGCCTCTCGATTGTTGGAGATTTCGTTTCCCTCCTAGTGTAGCGTTTCTATCGACTGTGTTACATAATGCTGTATGGATTCAACTTTCCTAGACAGGTTCTGGTCCAATGCGCGGAAACGCTGTTCTTGTTTCGCGCTCTCAGATGTCTGCTTCTGTTGCATTTCCTCGAGGATTGCCAGGAGCGACTGCATGGCTAGTTGTTGGACTGCCTTATGGGGTGCTGGGCTTAAAGTCGTTGGAACCGGGTATCCAGTTGTGTTTATTGTTACGTTGCGTGGGTTATAATTCTGCGCTGCAAGAGGGTGTAGTTGTTGCCTAATTCCTTCGTTCCCCCCTTCGGTGGTGTGTGCTCGTATGTTCGTCGTGTTCGGGAATGCATCTGAGATGGGAGGTATATTTAAGGGTGTATTCCCTCGCAGTGCTTGGGACATTGCCAGTAATTGTGCCATGGTTGGATTATGGAATCGTTCATTCCGACTGTTCTGGTGGTTGGTGTGTTGGTGGTGAGCGTTGGTATGCCCCCCAACGTGGTTTCTTTGCTCGGATCCATATTCTGTAGTAAGAAAGTTTCTGTAGGATATTATTTTTTTCTGAGAGTTCTCGGTGTTTTTGTTTTCTTCTTGTTTCCTTCTTCTTTTTTCTCTCTTCTCTCTTCTCTCTTCTCTCTTCTCTCTTCTCTCTTCTCTCTTCTCTCTTCTCTCTTCTCTCTTCTCTCTTCTCTCTTCTCTCTTCTTTCTTCTCTCTTGCTATCTAGCCCCACGTTGAGCGCCAATGAACCGTTGCTGGAGGGGTTCCCTTCGTGTGCCGTGCTTCGTTTTGATTGTGGTCATTGCGCTAAGGTGTGGCCTACTATTGACGCCATTCTCTTTACGGTGGGTACTCGCTGTTGCTTGTGTGTACCTACTGATCCTTATGTTTTAGTCGTCTGATGGGTGCTTATTCGCCACTTGTTTGCTTGTATTGTTAATAGATAATCACTTTTTAGTGATTTTAGATAGAGTTTCGGGACGAATGTTTGCCTTGAGCTTGTCAATGGTCTGAGGCTTGTTGGCGTACACTTTGCTTTTCAAATAACCCCACAAAAGGAAGTCCGGAGGGGTCAAATCTGGAGATCTGGGTGGCCAGTCAATGTCGCCATTTTTTTATATCACACGTCCAGGGAATTTTCGTTGCAGAAATTGCATTGTTTGATTTGCAGTGTGGCATGGCGCACCGTCTTGTTGAAATCAGTAAACGTCCAGACCTTTTTCACACATTTGTGGGCAGACGTAATGAGCCAACATCCACCGATATCGATTCCCATCGACTGTGTCGTCTTCTCTGAAGAAAAATGACCCAATGATGGTTTTGGCGCAAACACCGGCCCAAACAGTCACTTTTTGGTCATGCAATGGTGTTTCATGGATCTCGTGTGGATTCTCCGTTCTCTAAATGCGGCAATTTTGCTTGTTAACGGTGCCAAATAAACTAGTTCGAATAAATTGTAAAGGACCAAATTAAATAAAAATACCTCATATATGGAAATAGGTTGTTTTTTTTTAAGTTATTCAATGTTTACATACCGACATAAAAGATGGCGCACCCTGTACTCTGAGAACTACTCGAGAGAAGTTGGGAGTCGATCAACAGCCTGCAGCCGTTCAGCACTCACCACCGCGCTCACAATCCAAGTTACCGGATATCAAGCTGTCATCGTTTAAAAAAAAAAGTTTGCTAGCTGGCCAGTCTTTTGAGGTTGCTTTGGATCACTCGTGATTGCAAACCAACGACTCACCGATGTTGATAAGCTGATGTATCTCCGCAGCTGTGTTGGCAACTCGGCTTCTCAGCTCATGTCCGGCTTCGCTCTCACAGGGGACTCGTTCCAACTTTCATGAGACACACTCACAGCAAGATATGAAAACAAACGTTTCTTAATCTAAGATTGTTTGGATACCATCTTTAACACCCCACCAACCAGTGGTGATGCTAAATCACTAAGAACACTCATAGCTACGGTGTCGGAGTCGAACAAAGTTCTCACGTCTTTTAAGATATCTCTACGTTTACACAACTAGAGGAGTTCATAGATGCAATGGTGAGAGCCTTGGAAATTATAGATACGGCTCTAACCCAACCCTCTGCCTCAGCGAAAACTTCCTTGTCCAAACGGTCGTCCACGAGTTCAACTAAAGGCATCACTCATCGGCTACTCCTCATCAAGCTTCTACGACCACGAGCGCTACTACCACTACTCACTCATCAAGCAAGGGGAATTCAATCTACCCCTATGATTTCTGGCGGTCACTGGATCATTACATCGTAATGTGCCTCGATTTCAGGCAACTCATCGTCGCTGAGTATCGGAAAGTGGCAGAAAAAAACCGACTGTGTTATAACTGATTCTTCGTCGTGCAGGTCAACTGACACCTGCAAGGAGTGCTCAGGGAAACATCACACCATGCAGCACCAAGTATCCACAGCCGCAGTTTCAGGGTAACCAAGGGACCTTTAGCTCAACCATTACCTCATTGAGGTGTTGGTGCAGTCGGTTACTCACCAGTGCAATCCACAATGAGTAGCTTCACTTTGCTAGCAACAGCTCTCGCCTTCATCCACTCAAAGGCAGCAAGTGATCAAGCTTGTCTTCTTATCAATCCAGGGTCAGAAATTACCTTCATTACTGAAGATCTCGTCCTTCAACTCAATTCACCACGCAAGCATTCATCTATTTAAATCACGGGGATTGGTGGAAGACACTCATCGCAGACGCGCGAATCGATTTAACTCACTTCGTGCTCTGCTCACACTAAGGAAAAACTCACGGTTCAGGCCTACGTGCTCAGAACAACTCTATTACCATAATTTGAAGCACTAGCACCGACATGGTTACATATTGTTAAGCTAAGGCTGGCAGATCCGCACTTTCTCAAACCTCGGATAATGGACATTATCGTCGGTGCGGATATCTACGGGCAGGTTATCAAGCCCAACATTATCAACGGCTCAGCATATATGCCCATCGTACAAATATCAATGTTTGGATGGCTCATAATTGGACCATGTCAACCCATACTAACCAGAAGCACTCACCACTCATCATGCTACCATACAGAATGACGATCAAACCCTGCAAGAGGTGCTCACAAAGTTTTGGGTCCAAGAAGAGCTTCCAAAATATAAGGTCGATCAACTCACACCAAAAGAGTACTCATGTGAAGATCACTTTCGTAGCACATACATCGTTCGGCTCCCCTTTAGAACATCGCCTACAAACCTGGGCAACTCATACTCAAAGGCTCATTGGCGTGTGCAGCACAACACACGGAACATCTCGAGGGACGTGGAGTATGGGCAACTCTACGCTTAAGTTCATGGACGAATATGAACAACTGGCGGACATGGTAAAAGCTTCAACAACAATACCAGGCGAGATACTTCATTACCTGCCTCATCATAGCGTTCTCAGGCCAGACAGAGCCACCACCAGACTTTGAGTGGTATTTAATGGCTCAAGCCTAACCTCATTTGAGCAATCTCTCAACGACATCATGCATACTGGCCCTAACGTGTTGCGCAATATTTTGGATGTGCTCTTTTGGATTTGACACTACAGGCAAATCTTCAGCACAGACATCACTAAAATGTATCGTCAAATCCAAGTTCATCACGAAGACTGGAATGTTCAACGGATTTTGTGGAAAGATGATCAGCTTAATGAAGTATACTACTACCGAACAACTGTGACGTACGGCACCAAAACTGCTCTAGTTTTGGCAATCAGTACTGTCATTCAGCTCACCGAGGATGAGGGACATCGCTTTGCACTGCTGTGCCAGCCATCACTTATGGCAGATACGTCAATGACATCTTCGGATGGACGGACACAGCACATCAGCTCACCGAGATTGCTCAACCGCTCAAGGACTTGTGCATGGCGGAGGGATTCCACTTGCCAAGTGGCACTCATCGGACCCAGGGTGCTAGCATCTCAACATCAACCTCGAGCTCAAACGCCCCATCTTGTCTGAGGGGCTCAATTATCGGATCCACTTGGCTTCGTCTCACCGATTGTGATTAGAGCCAAAATACTGCTACAAGAACTTTGGCTCCACAAGCTCAACTGAGATGATTCACTGCTATCCCAGGTCTCATCTCGTTGGATTGCCATTAGAGAGGATCTCATAAGCTTATTGAAGCTCTCAATTCCACGGTGGATTAACACATGGAGCAACTCAATGGTAGGACGGTAGCACAGCTTCTCATGCGTCTAAATTAGCTATATGTGCAGTGATTTACATCATTAACGACTCGCCATCCACAACAAAGGTGGCATCACTGGTTTGCTCCAAAACCCGGGTACCACAACTCAAGAGGCTCACCATACCATGGCTCGAACTTACCGCAGCGATATTGCTTGCAAGATTGGTTGCGCACATTCAAGCTATTCTCAAGGTTGGAATCTCAGCAAATCAGCTGTGGACGGACTCTCTGGTAACACTCACGTGGATCGAAGCTCATCCTTCACGGTGGAAGTATTATGTCGGGTATCGAGTAGGTCAAATCCAAGATCTCACTCCCAATGCTCATTGGCTTCATGTTTCAGGTACGTGCAATCTAGCCGATGGTGCCTCGCGGGGCATCTTGACTTCTCAACTGGCTTCTCACCAGCTGTGGTGGTTAGGACCCTCATGGATGGCAGAACCAGCAGACTCTTGGCCAACTTCAACAAGTCATGAAACCTTGAGTGACTTGGAAGCTCGACCTGGGTAGCCCTGGTCGCTGTCACCTTAAGGCCTGTGTATCATTGGGACCTAATTTATCGGTATTTCTCACTTACCAAGCTATGTCGTCTCACATCAGTATGTTTCAGGTTATTTATTGGCCAGGATGCAAAGGAGGCACGATTCGACTTGGACTGCTCCATTCTCTGCGCAGGAGATGGCCAAAGCAAACGTCATCTGGATGAAAGCAACTCAAGCAGTCTTCTTTAGGTACGAATTTCAAGTGTTGCAATCTAGCTCATCACTTCCCGCCTCTCATCCCTTCAGTCGACTATTAGACTTTGACGATCAGGAGGGCATGATTAGAATGGGAGGTCGTCTCGTGCAATCATCTCTCACGTACGAAAGAAGTCATCCTGCCATTGACTAAGCTCATCAGCAGTCTCTTAATGGAGGCACTCAGCTTACCCTAGCGCAAGTGAAGCTAACTCATTGGATCATCGGTGGCTCCTGTAAAGACCTTCATTCTACGTTGCGTTGTATGTGCTCGGCAGAAGGGGATTCGTGCTCATCAACTGATGGGCCAATTACCTCTCTTTCGGGTTACACGAATACGACTATTCACGCGTATAGGAGTTGTTTACGCTGTTCCACTTACACTAAAAACATGGAAGGGACGAGAAAGCAAAATACAAAAGGGCTGGTGTTGAGGATTCCTCGTGCCTGGTGATTTTCAATCTAAAATATATTGAAAGAGGATGAGTTTTTATTCACGACAGGTGCGAAATAATCAGACCAAAGATGTTGGTAGAGAAAGTAGCTTTTATTCCACCTTGACTCGTTTTACTACAAAAAAAATATATAAAATAAATAAACGAATAAATTTTAAGTGAATTTAATATGCTGCACATACAATTTTATTAATTGAGTACCGATATATGTGAGGTGAAACGTGAAGCAGCCCGTGCTGCAAAGCACGTCACGAGGTGAGACATTTGAGGATGCACAAATTGAAATTTCTCTACCTCACCGACATTGAATTTAGTTAAATTGTGACGGTGCCCGCTTATCGAGTATTTTGAGTCCTGTTGAGCACTTCTGAGTTGAGTAGATCCTGAGTAAAGCGGTGAAAAAGTCCGAGGTGAGAGCAGTGGTTGCAGCTGTCTATGCGCTTTTCACGAGAGTCAAAATTTTTAAGATGGCTGAGTTGTATGAAAGCGTCGTGAAATGCTGAAATCAAGCGAGAGATCGTGGTCTCTGGAACACCAGTAGCAATAGGTCGATGCATGGCGATTATCAATCGCCGTCCGTCAGCTGATTTCCAACAGCTGGATTCGCGTTTTTGTGTGTCTCACCACCTCAGCTCTTCATCTCGAAGGAGTCAGCGACTACTCAACAAATGGATTCTTCTCAGCATTCAGGCGCTTCTCAGCTCGACGTGGTATACCCAACACCATGTACACTGACTCTGGCATCAACTTCGTCGGTGCTCACATGTCACTACGTCAGCTATTTATCGAGAACACTCAGGAACGCCAGGTTATCACATCATCGCTCGTCAATCATCGAGTTGTGTGGAAATTCAATCCCCCAGCTGCCCCGCATATGAGTGGCAAATAGAAAGCAGCAGTTAAATCAGTCAAATACCATCTCCGACGTACCGTAGGCAACACTGCACTCACATTTGAGGAACTCCCAACATTGCTGGCTCAAATCGAGCTAGTACTTAAATCTAGGCCTATAGAACCACTCAGTAATGATGCTGGTGATACATCACCACTGAGATGTGACAATTTCTCATCGGAGAAGCACTCACAACGGTCTTTGAACCATCCTTAGAGGTCTTAGCAATCTCACGATTATCGAGATGGCAGTTACTATAGCAGAAGGTGCAGCAATTTTGGAGTCAATGGTCGACTCACTATCTCCAGCGGCAGCAGGCAATCTCGAAGTAGCACCACCCCAGCAGTAACATCCGAATCGGCTCTCCTGTTCTACTCATGGATGAGCGCTTTCCACCGTGTAAGTGGAGACTTGCACGGGTCATGGCTTTGCAGCCAGGCAACGATGGGCTTATAAGGGTGGTGATACTGAGAACTGCTACTACGACGCTCACCTGGCCAATTTCAAAACTGGCAATTCTGCCCGTCTAATCCGTTGAACAACCTGAGGAGAATAATCAGCAACTCCGTTACTGATGGCGGGCGGAAATGTTGAGAAATCAGCTGGCATATGGCGACAATGTTCGCTTTTCGGTAGCTGGTATCTGCCGTGCGTGCAGCCGGGCGGTAGCCTCACACGGACACACTATTCATGCGATTACGATTGCACACTAGGAAGACAATAGCGTCACTTAACGGCAATTTTGAACGTGCAGCTATCTTGGCTTTTCTTCCGGAACGCCAAGCGTGCAACAATTGCAATCTACTCGTCTCGGATATACTCTCACCTCAACTCGGATCTTCTCAGTATCAATTCGTGTTTTACTGGACTCAATTTTATTTCGTAATGTGACGCAATGATAATTTTAACAAATTTCCTCAGTGCACGTACGGTAATGCTGACTGAAGTGCATCTACATTTTGGGTCACCTCGCGGCATGCTTTGCAACTCGTGCTGCTTACACGTTTTTCTAGACATTAAACTCTGTAAAGCACTTAATTAATACAATTGTGTTTGCTTCTCAAATGAACTCAGTGACTGTTCAGTTAAATTTTAATTTTTGTATCGTGTATATAATCAATAGAGACCATTCTGTCGATTACAACTGCCCGCTTTATTTTTCCGCCTGTCATGAGTCACGTCTCAAATTTGTTCAATACATTGCAAGTAGTATGTGCATACCTTTGCTTCATCCCACTCCTATTCCCACTCCTTCTCCTGCGGCACGAGCTGATTATTAGTAGGGTCACGGCCGCCGTCGCGTTATAAGCTTACTTAAGAGTCAGCTGATTGATTTTGATAGACACTCATCGATATGCATACACGTTGGAAACATCCATGACAGCCGTGATAAGTGGTCCTACGGGCTGTGGTAAAACATATTGTAACACAGTTACGATCAAGTAACTTATTTTATTATGTCGAACGGCTATAAGAGCCGAGAGAATGCGAAATTAGACTCAATACAATAGCACCGAGGTTTGCGGGTACTAGGCCATCGCACCCGAGGATGAAAAAGTAGCTACGTCACGTCTCCGGAATTCCCTCGCTGACATAAACAGCAGGTTAGCGACCAGCTGGCCTTGCTAGGCGGCGAGGAAAAGGCGGTGAGTGGGACGACAACTGAGCTACGAAGATAGGAAATGCGTTGAATTTCAAAATTACGATGCAGAGTGAAATGAGGCGAGGGGAGGCCTATAAAAGGCCGCTGCGGGGAGAGAGGAGCTCTCTTGGTGTAAAAGCATAGACAGTGGAGAATAGGAATTGATTACAAAAGAATTCTAGCTAAAAGTAAAAAAATTCAAGAGTTATTTTTAATATTACATATCGTAGGGTCTGTGGTCATCCAGAAAACAAAACAAGTGTGTGATACGCAGAAGCCAGCGAAAAAGAAAAAGGACAGGCGAGAAAAACTTATATAATTAGCGATAACCCGTTGTAGAGTAGGTAAATTCTAAAATAATAAAAATTAAGCTAGTTCATAACGTGAACAGTGTAGGTGCATAGGATTAAGTGATACGATTAAGCGAGTAGTTTAAGAGATTAGGATTAAGGGGATAAGTTTTGGCATAGAGACTAAGTGCATCGAATTAAGCAAATAGTACGTAAGGAAATAAGTAAAATAGTGTGGATTTTAAACCAGCAGTATGAACAGAAAATTGCCCGATTCTGCGAGGGTAAGCGAGAAAGAGCGAAAAGTGAAACAAGTGTGAAAGAGAAAGCATTGTAAACAGAGTTTATACACTCTGTCAAGGAGTAAGTCTGACGCGAGTGGCTGTGTGTGTGCATGTTAGAAGCTACTGGGTCAATA
The DNA here is from genome assembly GCA_963942595.1 of Cylloceria caligata. NCBI lineage: Eukaryota > Metazoa > Arthropoda > Insecta > Hymenoptera > Ichneumonidae > Cylloceria > Cylloceria caligata. The sequence goes on along the minus strand of OZ012704.1, from coordinate 46,913,250 downwards.
CCGACTCATTTACACGTAACAGACATTCGAGCCCGAAAATACCGAGAATTTAAACGCGAATAAGACGAAATAATGTTAAAATAATCGTCGGAATTCCCAAATTCGAATGCACCATCCTAAATATTAGAGGCCGGGAACTGTAAAATAACTTGTCTTGGAATCATTTCTTTTATTAATAAACCCTATTCTCACTCACCTCAAAGTCTAATATTAATTAGTCCTGTATTCGAGCCCGAATTCCCACGATAAATAAAAATTATTGTTAACGATAAAAATTACCGTTACAATATATTGTCAAAAAAATGTTGAAATACATGCGCGAAATGACGGATGTCCCGTTCGAGCGTGTACTTTTTTATCACTCGGAATGACAGTCCGGGTATTCAGAGTACGCTGATAAAATCGAATTTCGCGAGGGTTTACCGCAAGCAGCAGACTACTCGAAGGATACAAGGTTTAAACTTGTAGTTATTGACAATCTTATCCGCGAGACATCGAACAATACCGTGGTCGATCTTTTCACCAAGTGTAGCCATCATAAAAATCTTAGTGTCATCTTCATCGCGCAAAATCTCTTCCAATTCTACATCTAGCATGCCAGGTATGTCCCGAGAATCCGAGATTTTTGCAGGAGGTATATTTCGATGCAACAGCTGTACGGCACGGCTATCTATTATTCGACTTGAAACAATCGACGCCTGATAATTGTCGATTTCATGCCTGTATATTTCCCGATGACCAATACCATTACGTTTACGTGCCTCAAAAAACAATAAATGTTCGCGATGCGACGCGCGATGTACCAGTAATGCGCTTGTTATGGCGATGCATGGACCTCTCGATAAAAAACAAATAATTATATTGCAAGCGCTGTGTTATCTGAAGCAAGAGCAACGACGTGCAATTTTGCGCAAAGCAGATGTAGCGCTCGTACGGTGTATATGCGAGTGTGCTCTGAACGTTTTATAGGGAAACGTGAGTCTGAACAACGTGCAAAAGAATCATCTTCGGAGGCACGCGACAATTCTTCGACGATTAGCCGCCTAAAGAGGAAATTGGAGTGGTAAAAGGAAGATCATCGTCGAGCACTGTGGCGGATATCTCAAGTTGCTTCTTGTGCCTGTCTTGGTCTACACGAGCCATGGAATATGCCAGAAAGATGGTACTTATTTCTCATCATAACATACGTCGTCTCGCGGGTCTCGCCACTACTACTGCTACTACTACTACTACTACAAACACGTCGCCCGTTGTACAGACTACCGGTATACCATTAACGCGCCTCGATTCTAAGGCTAAGTGAAATTCTAAACAACTACTCCTACAAGAGCGAGAGAGAGAAATGGACAGCGTACCAACAAGTTCTACAGCGTTATCTTCATTTGGTCGAGTACGATAATACAGTACCGAATATTTCGTCAAAACAAAAAAAAACAGCTATACTCGATAGCCACGAGAATAAAATCGACGACGTTTCAAAGAACAAAGTTAAATCCTGACTCAATGACACACTTATTATCGATAGCTTCCCAAAAAATTACCGCGAGAAAAGCTAAAAAGCGTACAGTGACTTGGTAGTATTAGTACAGCTAAAGCAGGATTCGTGAAAGGATATGAGCGTGGTCGGAGTAACGAGTTATTCAAGATTCAACGAATATCAGTGAATCAAGAACCATTCGTGTATTTTTAACACGATCTGAATGACGAGACTATCGAGGGTATTTTCTACGAGGAAGAATTATCGCGAGTACGAGTGCCTCCGTCACCTGAGAAGACGAAAGAGAAGAAGAGGACAATGAGGAAGAACGCTAGGAATCACCGCCCCTGATAAATATGAGCTCCAAGGATAGCTCTTTCTTTGACGTACTACCGAACAACGGTAGAATGCAGTATTTTCCGGATAATACGACGACGAAACTTATTACAAAATTACCGCGTCAGATACATGTGCACGGAGAATGGTCTGTTTCTCTTGTGGAAATTGCTTATCCGATGACTATTTTACATGTTCCTACTGTAGGAAATCTCGTATCTTTGGATGGTGATTATGATTTATCGGGTTCAAATCTTTTAACACAGAGACACGCAGATGGAGACCAAGTTCCATTTGGTGTATATCGCTCTATAGGCACTTTTTTGGAGAGTATAAATAAGTTACCTCACGTAGCCGGTCATCTGCGCTTTAAATCGCTTCCGAGTGGGCAGGTCGAAGTGGCGCACGTATGCGACGATCTACGATACTACGACTTTCGCGTATCGCCCTCTATCGCAAGGCTACTAGGAATCTCGGAAGAGGCCAGTAGGTCTGTAATGATAGAACCGCATTGCGAATACACAGGGTCGAGGTCTGCATCTCTCACCGGTACTATACCAGGCAGCATGTTGCTATACACCGATATCTGCGAGAGCTATATTACAGGCGATGTACAAGAACCCCTCTTACGAGTTGTTCCCATTGATGCTGACGACTGTCAGTATGATTCGATAAAAATTAAATCGTTTTCGGCGGCACGGTATATACCTCTCTTGCGCAACAATTTACACACTATCGAGATCGATATAAGAGACGAGTTTGGAAATCGTATACCATTCGAACAGGGAACGTTGACTGTGACACTGCATTTCAAAAGGTCTACGATTTATTACGTCACTATGGGTGATATTGACAGTGTGCAGCACGGATGAGGCCGTCGCGAGTACAGTGGTATTAGCCATGTTTATATCGGAACGCCTAATCAACGCGGACACGGTAACGGCAGCTTTCTCGGGGGCCTGTTTCGTCGAGTGTTACTACTTTTAAAGAATGGTGCTAAAGCAGTTGGAAAAGAAGCATTGCGAGCTGGTGTAAAAGTAGTCGGTGATATCCTCGATTAAAATATAGCTATGAAAGATGCTATTCGCGAGAGAGCGCGAGAATCAGGCAGTAATCTTAAACGCAAAGCCTCTGAAAAAATTGACACTTTTATACGGGGGTCTGGTTATAAAAAGCGCAAAATTTCGTGAACTCCTCATTCATCGAACAAACGTAAACCACGACCTATCTCCCGTAAAAAGAATACTGTAATAAAGAAGAAGAAGAAGAATAATAAGAACAATTAGAAGAAGAAGACTCGTCAACGAACGGTTCCAGATATTTTTGGATAGCTGAAACGAGATGGCTTTTCTACATGCGCACTCGTGCAAGTGTCTTAAATCGGAATTTGAATTATTTTCACTCGCACTGACGCAAATTGCTATCGAAGGCTCCAATTAGGTCTACTATTATAAGGAAATTTTTTCGCTAACACATGATTCACCTATTGAATTTGTTATTCTTGGACAGGGTGATGAGTATATCGATCTCGCGCATACTATGCTTAGTCTGAGAGTGAAAGAAACATCTCCTTCTACGGAAATTGCCGCGGGTGCAGCGCCGAAAGTAAGTACCGGCCTGGATGTATACCTGAATCAAAAACTAGTTTCACCTCCAATTAATGCCTACGCTTATCGAGCGAACATAGATACACTTTTGAATTACGGTCCAGCTGCCAAAAATTCGCATCTCATGAGCGTTCTCTGGTATGATGATACCCCCGGAAAAATGGATGATATTACATAGGGAAATGCGGGTCTTGTAAAAAGAAAACAATTTTTAAATGTCGGAAAAACTGTAGACTTGCTCGGCCATCTGCATTGCGATATATTCAATCGGGAGCGGTTCCTATTAAACGGTGTCGAGATGAAACTACGGCTGGTGCGGTCTAAATATTCATTTTGTCTTGTGGGCGATACAAAGAATGGTCAATGCGGTTTGAAGATTCTCGAGGCATCGCTTTTCGTTCGTAGAACAAAAATAGCTCCTGGTGTGCTGCTCTCGCATGCTAGAACTCTGGCAAAATGTACGACTAAATATCCTCTTACGAGATTCGTGGTAAAGGCCGTTTCAATAGACTCTGGTGTTCATCGAGAGACTATCGATAATATCGTGTTAGGTTAATTGCCGAAGCGTATAGTTATCGGTTTTGTCGATAACAAAGCGTTTAACGGCGACTTCAGTACGCATCCATTCAATTAAAAAAATTACAAGGTAAATTATCTGTCGTTGTATGTAGATGATGTTCAAATACCTTCGACACCGTTACAACCTGATTTCACGAAAAATCATTTGTATGTGGATGCTTTTCAAACGTTGTTTTCGGGAACTGGAATATATTTCTTGAACGATGGTAGTTCGATCGATTGCAATAATTGTCGCGATGGATACTGTCTGTTTGCTTTTGATTTAACACTCGATATTTCGGCGAACAGCGATTCACATTGGACTTTAATAAAGCACGGTATTGTGAGAATAGAGGTACGATTTGAGGATGCGGTTGCTTCAACCGTAAATTGTGTAGTCTACGCGGAATATGATAATGTCCTTCAAATCGATGCTTCTCGGCAGGTAATGGTGGAATTTACCGGATAAGCGAAAAATGTGCTGATGTCGGAATAAAATTGTTTCGTGTTAAGAGACGTAGAAGCGTCTTTGTGAGTAACTTATCAGTCGAACTTGAGCATCTGTTCAGATTAGACGTGAAAATGGATATCGTCGTGGATATTGAGGGAATGCGTGGTAAAGACTCAGAATTTATTCCGAAAGAAATTGCCGTGGTAGTAGTGCATAGACCGTACTCTGCTCATTGGATCATTGCACCACTGTGTCACTTTGCCGAATGACCACAGCATTCGAGAAGCCATAATAATTTTCTCTCGAATTATTTTCACGGTCTTGAATGGTACGAAGGCGATGTGAGCAGTAAGCAAGCATATGCAAATTTTACGAAAATCAAGACGTATCTATACACGCGGTCACGAGAAGGCTATACTTCTTTGCGATATCACGAGTCGTGAAATTTCCAACCTGGAGGATGAGGAGGGCGCTCCATCGTACACATTTATGCCGAAATCTTTGCGAAAATGCATCAGACATGCTATGATAAACGATACAGCGTCTTCGCATTGTGCAATGCGCCAGGCTTTCCAAATTAAAAATTGGCTTCGCGAGCACCCGTTTAAAGGAGAATCATATATGGATGTTTGGTCGGCAGGCGAAGAGGAAGAGAATAAGAAAAAGAAGAAATCTTCACCATGTAGTCGTAGCACGATCGACGATTCATTATCATTGACTATGTGTTCAGCATGAACACTAGATAAATCTACGAGAGTCTGCAGTATCTACCACTTTCAACCGTTGGAGTATACCCAGCTCACAGAATTCCTCGTGTATGGTCGTTACCGGCCGGACTCGTAGTTAACACGGATAACCACGACGGACCTGGAGAGCATTGGATCGCCATGTATGTTAACCATGATGGAAAAAAATGTACTTTGATAGCTACGGGCTACCACTGATTACACCGCAACATCTCGCACGGCTACGAGGAAACTGCAAGTTCTATCGGTACGGCCTCAAGTAGCTACAGACTAATACATCGGATGTGCGTGGACAATTTTGTATCGTATTCCTGCATCTTATGTCGTGCGGATTCACCATGTCGCGATTTAATAATCTCTTTAGCGATAATGTAATGGAAAACGATAGAATAGTATGTGAATATTACAATGCTTTATCTCTCGACGATCGGACAGTGATAAAAATACATTAAACGGTGAAGGAATCTCCGAGCGAAGATTACCGTGCTTGCAGGGCTGTTGCATGCGACGGTAAATGTGTGTAAAGTGATTTAAATAAAATATTGATTAATTAAAAACAATTAAACAATTTCAAAACATTTATCGTCTTAATGTGTCTCTTATTTTATAATTATATATAAATTATAATCAAGGTCCCCCGCGGTACGGTATCATATTTTGCCTCTTTTACTGAAAAGCAAGCCTTTCGCGAGGAGCACAGCGCAAAGCGGTACGCACGTGCGAAACCGCTGACGCAGCATTCAGACCGCTGGACACCTAGTTATGATTCAGAGGTGGGTTTCTTATCTTCAAACCCTGTGATACCAACCAGCAGCATCCTGAGCATTCAGTCCGTCTTTAATTTCGTGATTGCGCAGTCAAAAACGTATTTTTCGCAATGTATCCTCGTTACGACTCTAGCAGGTGTTCGGAGTCCTCGGTGCCGAAATAGACGTCGGGTACGATGGCGGCAACATGGACGAGAGTACCCCGAGCTTCCTGAAGCAGACGATGCTCGAATCGTAAAGCATAAGATGTCACAAAAAGGTTGTGTGACGATAGACGGTATGCTCATTCCAAATTCTAATATTGTTGACCTTATTAACGATACAATATGAGCTGGTAAAAACTTCAAAGCATCAGGCAGACGTGAGTTTATCGTTAGCCTACAAACAAAGAGCGTTCCGCGTGAATTCATAGGAAATAGTGTATTGTGGGATTCAGGGAAATCTAGAGGGACTAAACGACCAAGGAAAGATAATCAGCTATTGCAGCATAACGACACGCATTCTAGGGATATGGATGCGATCGGTGATAGTTCCAAAACGACGACAACGAATCCGGTTAATACTTCTTCAAAATGCTAGAAAACAAAAACAATAAAAGTATTTAAAAAGTGGATAAAGATTTAGAATAAGTTGTACAACGAGAGGTGAGAGATGACTTACGAAAAAGTGCACTAAGACCTCTCGCATCCAGCCTGATAGATGTTCGATCAATAGCAAAAAAAGCAGATACCGTGTACGACTGGTTGACTCAGCAGGATAGTTATGCCATTCATAGACCTGTGCTGCGTGTCTTTCCACGAGGGTATTATAACGTTACAAATATTGACGTTGTCCGAGAGACCGATCTCGTAGATCTACGTTCATTGAAGAGCTATAACGACGTCTCCTACCTGCTTATGATGATTGACGGTCTCAGCAAATACGCCTGAGTCGAACCCTTGCAGGACAAAACTGTGCGTACACCTGTTTCATTACAAACCGACGGCGGTAAAGAATTCCTTGGTGATGAACTATAAAAATTTCTCAAAGATGAAAACATACAATTTCGCGTTGCTCGAAATCCTGATGTAAAAGCCTCGATTGTAGAGTGTTTAAATCGCACTCTCAAGGAGCGAATGTGGCGTTACTTCACACATCGTAATACTCGTCGCTACATCGACATACTACAATCAATGGGTTATGCGTACAATCATGCTATACACTCGACTATTGAAATGCAGTCGGCTACCATGAGGCTGTATAATGCCGATACAGCGATGCGTAATATGACAATTAGTATCGTGAAGCGACGTGAAAAGAGATGTTTCACAACGTATAAATACAAACTCGGGACTTACGTTCAAATCAGTTGAACTAAAGGTACCTTCGAAAAAGGTAACGAGAAAAATTGGAGTAAAGAAACTGTATGTTTTGTACGATCTCGAACAATTTTAAATTGATCAAGTCTTACGGACAACAGGACGCGGTGCAAAAAAACTAATTTTCGTGAGTTGGATGGGATCTCCAGCAAAATTTAACTCGTGGATACCATTCGTTCACGTCAAACGTTTCACGGTCTCGAATAAACGAAATTTTGTGCAAATGCATGACGAGGATAATTTTTTTCTTGTTCTGCCGAGTGTTATGCCGGTACCGAGTAATTGGATTATTCGGTAGTCGGTATAATATTAAAAGTTATTATTTTTTGGGATCGTTTGCCGATAAGGAGATGGATCTCGAGTAAAAGATGGAAACGCGAATTTATATAAAAGGAAGTATTTATTATAAGCCACGGTAACTTTCCATTGCCTATTTATATATCAAAGTAAGAAGTACAATAATGCGTTGTTTCGAGTATTAAACGAGGAACCAACCGTTCTCTTTTCAATCTAATTTAATACTGTGCTTTCGTAAAGCAGCTGCTAACTGTCTTCACGAAAATCCCTTAATTCGCAATTTTAGCGTTAGCCTATCGCCGAACGCCAAGCGAGTCGCTCATGCTGCGTCGGCGTTCTTGGGGTCGTTCATACGATCGGGCATTGGACTTCGTTTCCTGTCTTGAACGAATTCCAATGTTACTTTGCTATGGAATATTCCCGAATATACGAAATACGGAGTGGAATATTCCGCGGCACAACATCCCTCCCCCCTTAAAAGGAAAAATTTTTTCTTTAAAAATTTTTTCTTCGATTGGTTTCTCGTATTTCCTCTTCCAATTTTACTGTTTGATGTTATATATCAGGAGTACAAATTGAAAATGCGGGATTTTTTTCTATTTTTGAACGTTTATTCTGAAAAAATGGTAACAAATGAATTATTCAAAGTATTGTCCATCGCTAGCCACAACTTTTTCCCATCTTTCTGGCAATTTACGGATACCGTCGCGAAAAAATTCGGCCGGCTTGGCTGCTATCCAGTCATCGACCCATTTTTGGGCTTCTTCGTAAGAATAGAAGCGCTGGTCAGCTAGGCCATGTGTCATCGATCGGAAAAGGTGGTAATCGGAAGGAGCAATATCTGGGCTATACGGCGGGTGGGGTAAGACTTCCCATTTCAGCGTTTGTAGGTATGTTTTGACCGGCGCTGCAACATGTGGCCGAGCGTTGTCATGTTGCAAAATTACTTTGTCGTGTCTTTGCTCGTATTGTGGCCGTTTTTCTTTGAGTGCGCGGCTCAAACGCATCAATTGAGTTCGGTATAGTGCTCCTGTGATGGTTTCGTTCGATTTCAATAGCTCATAATACACCACACCCAGCTGGTCCCACCAAATACAGAGCATGAGCTTGGCGCCGTGAATATTTGGTTTGGCCGTCGATGATGATGCATGGCCGGGGTAACCATATGATTTTTTGCGCTTCGGGTTATCGTAATGGATCCACTTTTCATCACCAGTGACAATGCGATGCAAAAAACCCTTCCGTTTTTGCCGTTCGAGCAGCAGTTCGCATGCAAAAAAACGGCGCTCGACGTCTCTCGGCTTCAGCTCATACGGCACCCAATGTCCTTGCTTTTGGATCATTCCGAGGGCTTTTATACGATGGGAAATGGCTTGTTGTGTCACTCCCAATGAATCTGCGAGCTCTTGTTGAGTTTGACACGAGTCTTCATTGAGTATTGCCTCCAATTCAGCATTCTCAAACTTTTTCACTTGGCCCGGCCGCTCTTTGTCCTCAACGTCAAAATCACCACTTCTAAACCGCACAAACCATCTCTCGCACGTTGAAACCGATGGAACATGACTCGGATAAGCCTCGGAGACCAATCGATGTGCTTCAGCAGCACTTTTCTTCAAATTAAAGAAGTAAATTAAAACTTCCCGCAAATGCTGTTTTGTTGGCACGAAACTCGACATATTGAGAGCTCAAAAAAACTATGAATTTGACACTGCGACAAATTGACACATACTGAAAATTAAAGCTATAAGACGTAGCTTTGACATGAACATAGTCACAGTACTGCCTGATGCGTATAGCGTTAGTAACGCCATCTGTTATCAAACCCGCATTTTCAATTTGTACCCCTGATAACAATACAATAAAATGTTTCATTTTTTCATTCGTTGACGATGAAGTTTTTCCTCTGCTTCTTATCGTCTTTCGTGCCGAGCGAGTCGTTCTCGGTTGAGGGGACGGGTGCATAACCTGGCTAGCTCGGATCGCGGTTGCTCTTCTGGCTGTTGTCGTCCGATCGGCTCGAGGTTGATGTTTACCTCGGCTGTTGCCGGGGTCGTTGCCTCGCTTGTCCTTGTTGGTGTTCGGTTTCGTTGATACCTATAACATTTAAACAGAACATAGCCAACCAAGGCTATTGGTGCTACTGCACCCAGTGAGTAGAAACTCAGATTATGGATGCGTTGCATCCCGTCTCCGTCGGTATTGAGGTTGTCCATGATTTGGTCGGCTCGAGCTCCGAGCTTTTGAAGCTCTTCCGGGTCTCGCAACACGCTCTGTAATGGACTTGTCCTCTCGGTCTGCTTAGGGGGTGCCTGACCTTCAATTTCCGTTAATTTTAAATTGAACGATGGAAGGTAGTTTTCCCTGATGACCTGCGACGTTCGCCCGATGGTTCTGATACTGAAATCTCGGGCGGTTACTATACATATGCCTACCAAAGCCAGTATGCCCGAATTGTGTAATATTTCGTGTTGAATGGGAACAATTTTTCCGCAACTTATTCCTACTGGTTCGGGGGTTGGCGCGACGTATAGCCATCACCCTTGCTGTTGCATTGGGACGACGAAGGGATGGGTTATATCGATGACCCTTTTTGCACAGTTTTGCCGTTATCGGTGTCCATTTTTGCGTAGATAAGGACCTCGCAGGGTGCGTCGTTCGTAATCGGAATTGTAGGGTGTGTTGGAGGGCAAATGTATGATTTGTCCAGTACCTTACAAATTTTTACGTCGTCGGCTGTCATCCTGAGGTATCTGCGATTTTCGATATCTATGACTACGCGATTCTCGGTCGTATCGATGTAGTAGTGTCTACCATTGTCCACTCGCATGGGTATAGGATATACTTTCTGTATGCTATACTGTTGCTGCCCGATCAGCGGTATATCCAGCACGAGTACTACCGCGTTGCCTTCGCTGTAGGCCCTGGTATCTGCCAGTCGCATAAGTGTTGACGCTTGGTCGTGTGCTATGGCGACTGGGAAACTACTGCCTGGCGGTAGGTGTGGTAGTGCTTCGACGAGGTGCTTGACGAGTGTGCGTGGTGGCAAGGACGTTGCGCTGGCCTTACCACTAGCTATATCGTCCACTAGCCACACTAGCTCCTGTACGTCGCTTAGTAATGCTTCGACTGCAATACTTATTGCGTTGAGCGTCTCGTCTAAGTGTTGGCGTCTCTTCAAGTAGTATATGTCGCTGTTGAGCGTGCGGTTTACAAGCTGCATTTGGGCCAGCAGCGTCTGTTTGTTAGCCTGTATATGATGTGCGCTTTCATTGAATAGGCTGAGCGTGGTTTTTATGATCTGGACTTGGTTTTTCAGCCCTTCCTTCAGGGTCTGTTGGGACGCCTTAAGATTCGTTATTTCTTCATGTAGCTCCCGTGCGTCGGCGGCGTCCATGTTTCCGGTGATGGCCTTTATTATGCTTCCTAGGCCGTCTATCAACCCTCTGCGCTCTCTGACGGGGCGCGTCCCGAGGAGATCGAATATGGTCAATACCCCCATCTCTATCCTTTTCTTCATTCGTAGAACGGAGTCGTTGAGGATGGGGCATATGTCGTTGATCCGAGTTTCACCTTCGCACAGTTCGGTGAGGCGTTGTAGATTTTCGCTGATTTCTACTTCTCGCTGCATTAGAGCGGCGAGGTCCAACCTGATAATCAACCGCCACGTCGATTGGATTATCTTGAGGCTTCCGATGTCTTCGTAGTAGATTCCCGGGTTGCTGGTAAACGTGCTGACGATGTAGTCTGGGGGACGCTGCGTGGCTTTTGTTAGTCCACCTTTTGCTGCTATCAGCCTGTAATGAGGTAGGAGAAAAACGTGAGAATGCTTACTGCGTTTGTTCTCCTTCTTTCCTAGAGCGGCCTCGCGGGTTTCGATGTGCGAGGGCTCTTTGGCTCATTCTTACTCTAACCGTCCGCTCTACCGCTTCGTTCTTAACTATGGCCTTTCTGATGAAAGACGCGGTGAATGGCGTTCTGATCTGCCGTGGGGGCGACCTCACGCCCGGGCTGCTGCGGAGTGAGGTAAGCATTTTATTTTGGCCGGGAAAAGTCTTTTCTTTTCCTTTTCCTCCTTTTGATTCGTTATTTTGTTCCAGGAAGCGTATTTCCCGAGCGTTCCGGCTCGGCTTCGCCCGGGTTGGGAGATTACTTTTATCGCTCGGGCGCTGGGGGTTCGTCGCCGTCGGGAGGCCGGCCGCCAACGAGTCGATGCTCTATGGGGCGACGGCCACTACGCCGACGAGGATTTCCCCGAGGGCGCTCTCGGGCTCGGACGTCTCTTCAAACAGGATGCACCTAAAGATCGCTATCCCTGCCCGTTTTGTAGGCGGGTTTTTTAATAAATGAACCAAGTTTTCTGCCGTACTTTGTTTGTCATTGAAGTTCCTTACCTTGCGCTTCGAGAAGCTCCCTACCCACATTTATTTAGTTTTATTAATTCTTTATTATTAATTATGAATTCGAGGCGTCTTGGTTCGGCCGTGCTATGCACCGTAATTTGCTAGCGCATCCTGGACGGTAAGGATACATCTTTTCTTTGATGCGTTCCTGGTAGCGGTCCTATTTTGCCGACCGTTACTTTCTCGAGGGACTTCGATGGGGTGTCGATTACCCTCATCGGCACTCATTCCCTTTTCCTTCAATTATTTTCAGGCGGTCATCGGCAGTAGGAGTGGCTACACCACTGTGGCAGTCGCTATACTCTTTTATAACGCTGTCTTCGTCTGCGCTGCTGGAAGTTCGTGGGCTACGGGCCCCGCCGTGCCTCGCTTCCTCAGCAGGCCTTTGCGGTGCTCTGTCCGCAGTTTCTTCGCTCGGTGTGCCCACCGGTAGCTCCGCCGTTGGGTCGCTCTCTGTCTCGAGCGGCCTTGCAACGTTTGCCTTTCGTGGCCATCCGCGCTTCGCAGGTCTGCCATGCTGTGCTGGGCCCGCACTATCCTTGTTGGCGGTGCTCGCAGTCTTACCAGTGGCCTGCGTATGTAGCTTGCGTGGTCTACCCCTTCCCCGACCGCACGGCTTTTTGGCGGGGCTGTGGGGTTCAGTAGAGCGTTCTGCAGGCACGCTGCGAATCTCTCTGTCCTCTTCTGGCGCATTGGCCAGAGCGGCCTCTCTCTCTCTGCCGCGTTGCTAGGCTGGCCCGGGGTATTCTCGGCTCTCCGCTTTGTGCGGCTGTCCGTACCCGGCAGCATGCTGTCCTTTCCTTTCTCGTGGGCGAGCTTGGTCCCTCGCTCCGACGAGCTACCACGGCTGTAAGGGGTATCCTCGGCCCTCCGCTTTGTGCGGTCATTCGTTGTGCCGAGTTACCCCGTGGTGCCGTCCTTTTCCGATCCACTGATTTCATTCTCTGCTCTCTCTTGGAAGACTTCGCGTGGTCGCGTATATGCGACTCGGAGCGTCTACATCTGTATTTCTTTTTTCGGCTTTATTCATTTTACCGGACCCATGCCCCGATTTTACTTTCTTTCCAGGCAAGGGTTGCAATTCTTGGTCCTTCGATCTGACCCTAAAGGGTGTGCGATACTGCACCTCGTGCGTGTGCTGTCGCTCGTTCCCTTGTAGATAGAATACACGCTTGTATTCGCACATTATTCCGGCGCGAGCTGCTTGCTTTTCGCTGCCGGGGGGCACCAAGTCGGGCTTCCGTCGTTGCTGCGCGAAGCGTTTGGCCCCCGTGCTCGTTGAGCGTACGCGTAGTGCCTTGACCTGCCGGCTCCGTACGGCCTTCGCTATCTCCGACGGCTCGAGTGTCGCCGACGGCTGTTGCACTTCTCCGTCGTTTTTATAACCATATAAACTCACTTTATTAGGTTTTGACGGTGTGACACGGAATCTCGCTACTTTTCCTCGGCTGATTCCGCTCCTCATAGGTAGTCCGACAGATTTATTCTCCTTGGCGGCATCCGTGTTAGACCCGTTTCCGTAAAGAGAATTTGTCTTCGTAAGCAGGCCTATGTATTTGCACGTGGCTGCAGTTCTACCGCGTGGTGACGAATTTATCCTCGTCGCGCCGTCCCGTAGCGGCATGCAGTGCCCATACAACTTGAGCATCTCGCCATGCAGGATATCCGCTTTATGCTGCTTGATAAAGTCCATGCCAAGTAATCCGTTGACCTTCAACGGCACATTGTTCGGAACGATGTAGAACCAATGTTCCACGTTTAGCGCCGGTGTCTCTAACACAATTTTTGCTATGCCAAGGGGGGTGAATTTTTCACCTGCAACACCCTGCAGTTCCACGGAGTACCTGCTCACCATGGTTTCGGCCTTGAGACAGCCTTCCTTTATTATGCTGCACTGCGCTCCGGTGTCCGCTTTGAGGGTGAGTACCCCGGTCGTGGCCAACGGTGCATCGATATCGAAGTCGCTGGCGGTGGCACTCGACGCCGGTAGCGTTACTTGTAGAAGCTGCAGCGTTGTTTTCTTCTGCTTGCACGCAGGTTTCTGCTGGACAGTTAGCGTATTTATCCTCATGGTTCCCAGCGGGCTGGCATCGGTCTTCGATCGACTTGCACTTGCATTTACCGTGGACCTTTCATTCTTGCCCCCTGAGTCTCTTGGACGTTGGGGATGCTGTGAAGACTGGGCAGGATCGCTTTTGTTCTGCGACAATCTTTTCCTGCAGTCTTTCCACATGTGGCCCCTTTTTTGGCAATAGTTGCACACGACGTCAACGTTGTGAATGGATGTATTCTCGCTGGGCATCGGTAGGCTTACTCTTCCCGATCTGCGGGTGCAGTCTCGAGCCACGTGCCCTGGTTTCCCGCAGGTGAAACAGTTCTCGTTCTGCTGGGATGGATCACCTTGGGACCTTCTGGGGTGGCTTATTGCTCCACCAACCCCTCCCTTTGGCTGCACCATGTTGGTGATCTCGATGGCTCCGGTTACCGACTCGTGGAGGGTGGCGTAATTACGAGATCTCACCAGAATTTGGACCTGCCCATGCAGTCCATTTTCGAAGTTGGCTTGGGCGCTCTTCCGTGTTATTTTTTCGACGATGCGCATCTCCAACATCGAGGTGGCTTCCTCGCAGAGTTTTTCTATTATATCGACGGTGATACGCTCAGTCCTGGCGGCGTATACCGCGATGTCCTCACCCTGGCCCTGCCGGAGGGAGTTGAACTCTACTTGTAACGCAGGCAACGACTTCCGCTTTCCGTACAGGGCCTCCAGCTCGGTTTTAAGCTGCGCTACCGAGAGGATAACTTTATGCTTCATCTCTCTGGACGCCTTTCCCTCGAGCTTGCTGCTGAGCACCAGTTCCAACAGGATGTCTTGATCCTGGGGCGCTACTCTCTTGAAAACTGTCTCGCACGATCGCAAGAAGGCATCTAGTTCGTCAGCGTTGCTGCCGTCGAAGCGCTTTATATTTTTCAAGGCCAGCCCCGGGTCGAGTGTCCAACTCGGTGTTTCCGACACCCTCCGTTGTTCCCTCTGGAACACGGGATCCGCAGGGGGATAATCCGATTCTTCAAATCGGGTTTGCCTCGACCGCGGACGTGGTATTGGACGTTCTTCCAACCCTGTATTTCCCAGCCTCCGCGATAGTTCGGCGTTTTGCTCTCGTAGGGACCGGATGAGTTCGTACTCGTCCGCACCTACCTCGTTGAGCGTGTCCGTCTCGCCGACGGTGTTTCGGCCTCCCTGAGTTCGCGATCGAGTTCGCGTTGGCCTCTATCGTGCTCACGCTGCAGCCTCTCGCACTGGCGTCGCGCTCTTTCAAGTTCGCGTTGGCTTCGGTCGACCGCTTCCAACCGATCGCGTACTCTCGCTGGTACCGACCGGGCTGTCGTACCGGTAGCTGCTGAAAAACCCACACGATCTATGGTTCGCATGTTTTCTATTTCTCGCTCAACCATGTCCTCGGTGATGCGTTCAGGCGTTTGCTCGCCAGTGGCCATATTAAGCAAGTCGTCGCTAGCGTTGCTGTCAAAATCCCCGAATGACGCACCCCTACGTGGGTTTACGCCAAACTGGGCCGTCAGTCTGTCCGCCAGGGCCCCTTGTCTGGACGAAGAGATTCGCCCCGACGGCGACAGCTCGAATAGCGCCCTGCGCGCTTCGTAAGCTATGTCCCCTACGGCCGCGGCTAATCCAGCTGTGGGGTCTACCTCTTCGCCGGGCAACGTCGTCTCTAAGGAATTGCCCCTATTTCTTGGTCGGGCTCCTCTAGGATCTGACATATTTGCTAATTTCTCGGCGAACTCTACTTTAAAATATTCCCACAAAATCTCAAAAGAAATATGTATCTAGTGGAATATTTTCCCAAATATCGGTTCTACGCTGGCTTTGGCAAAATTATTAATTTTGTTTTCAAAATTTCAAAATATTTGTCCTATCTGGCTTCAGTTTATCGGCTATATGTACTAATAACGTAACCGCCACTTACAGTATGATGATCTGGAAGGCGGTCCTTTCCATTGCGATGTCCTCGGGTGCTGTTCCTTCGGTGCTGTAGACCCGTTGTCTCTCAGCTTTCCTCGAAGGTTGGTCCAGTTGTCCTCCCTGGTACCGTTGACCCGTATCTCCGTTGGTTCCTGGGTTCGTCCTTGGTGCGTCGCCAACGATTGCGCGACGGCTTCTTTTCGAGTAGCTGCTGTGCGTACTCGGTTGCACACTTTGTGCGGTTTTCCGCGACTTGACGTGACACCGTCAATCGGGACTTTAAACGGTTGACCGATGTCACACCGCACCGACGTTCACTTCGCGTCTTCGCGTCAGATTAGTCGGGTTTTTACGAACTACACTGGTGTCCTTGCACGCGTCGTAGTCGTCACTTCAGAGTATTCTCAACTTTGTCCAAAACACTTTTGTCCTAATAAATCACGAATCACTTAACTTCGGCAGATCCCACCGCTGCCACCAAATGTTATGCCGGTACCGAGTAATTGGATTATTCGGTAGTCGGTATAATATTAAAAGTTATTATTTTTTGGGATCGTTTGCCGATAAGGAGATGGATCTCGAGTAAAAGATGGAAACGCGAATTTATATAAAAGGAAGTATTTATTATAAGCCACGGTAACTTTCCGTTGCCTATTTATATATCAAAGTAAGAAGTACAATAATGCGTTGTTTCGAGTATTAAACGAGGAACCAACCGTTCTCTTTTCAATCTAATTTAATACTGTGCTTTCGTAAAGCAGTTGCTAACTGTCTTCACGAAAATCCCTTAATTCGCAATTTTAGCGTTAGCCTATCGCCGAACGCCAAGCGAGTCGCTCATGCTGCGTCGGCGTTCTTGGGGTCGTTCATACGATCGGGCATTGGACTTCGTTTCCTGTCTTGAACGAATCCCAATGTTACTTTGCTATGGAATATTCCCGAATATACGAAATACGGAGTGGAATATTCCGCGGCACGACACGAGCAACAGCAGTATGAAGTATTTTCCTGCACACAATAGATTTTACTACTCAATTGCCACGCGAAATATCGTTAAAGGGTCATTGGGTTATGGGCTTATCAAAAATGTATTGTAACGTGGCAAAATCCTCCAGCGCTACGTCCTTCTCGCACGACGGCTGCCAACACGATCTCGCAGGGCTGTAAGGAATAATCGCCGTACTCTATTTAATTATTTCCGTTTTTTTTTTATTTCTTTTATTAATTTGTACGACCGGACGGAGGGGAGCACCGCGTCTGTTGATGGCTGGCTTCTGGATGCGACCTATTACACCGACCGGCTCTTTCCATCTTGATCCATTGGAAAATATCATTGTCCCGCTGGATGTGGATCGATTAACGATACGACGCTATCTGTGGCCGATCAGCACCTACTAGCAACGATCCATAAGTCGTTCGGGGTTCACCGGCCGGGCAGAGTTATACATCCCAAATATCGGTTGTTAATTTTATGCGTTGTCCAGTTGAGGCGCTCCGGTGACACCGATTCCCCCAATTGACCGAGTTCAGACCGATAGGTGGGGATCATAGTTGACGGGCACGCGTGCCGGCAGGACCTCAGGGCTTTTTCCCGGTTACCGTCGAGCGAACAGGACGTAGCAGCGAGTATCATATCGTCCCGCTCCACCATTGATTTCGTCGAAATCTATCACCACCTATCGTGGGTACCGGGGCATATCTTTTGAAACAACGAGGAGTAAATCGAGGATGGTATCCAGAGGAGAGAATTTCGAGACGGTTTTGGGGTTAAGAAGGATTAGCGAGGAACATCGCATCGTCATCGTCCCGGTGAGCTCTCTTCCCTTCTACGGTCTTTCGCCATTATTTGATTATTATTGTTTTTTTTAATTCTTTGGAAAGTTCGATTCAAACTTAGTCGTACCTGCGATTCTGATATACCACGCACAGAGTACTATTCGTATCGGGACAGGCTGCGTCGAGTAGAGTGTAATATCGGGATCGTTTGGCGGTTAGAGCCGGGAAGAAGTCACTTCGTTCGTTGTCCTTTTTTTTTGTTACTGTTCTGTAGTCATTTTGCTGTAAGAACGCGCGCGTGTTGGTACATCATCCCGTGGTCAGATTGTGTGTGAGGGATTTGAATGTCATAGGCCGTGTCGCGGACTTTCAGGAGTAATTGACACTTATAGATTTATAATATTTTATTCGTCTTATTTTATTTTATTTATCTTTCTTGTTATATTGGACATTATTTTATTTCTGCGAATACATGCAGTGCGTGCTCGGCAGTCATCCCGTGTTGGTACTTGATCGTGAGGGTATTAGTACGGTTCGAGGGGTATCTGGCCATGATAAATAGTTCGTTCGTTGTTACTGTTCTGTAGTCGTGTACTGTAAAGCCGTGCGTGCGTTAGGCCGTTATCCCGTGTTTGTTTGAATGTGTGAGGGATTTGAACGGGATAGACCACGTCGCGGATTTTACCAGGCAATTGATTTTATATGGACTTGGATCACTTTATTAATTTTTCTTATGTCGGACCTTACTTTATTTTATATTGTGAGCTTATGCAGTGCGTGCTCGGTCGTCGTCCCGTATTTGGAACTTGGTCACGAGGGATTGGTACGGCTCGAGACGTATCTCGCTTGGACTTTTGTAATCCGTTATTTGGAATAATTTAGGGATTTATATGGTTATTTTGGTTCACGATACTTTCTCGATTTTGCGGCCTGCAATGTGATAGTTGGGAAGTTCAAATCCGTAAAGGCTTCGCGTACATGACCTTCCGACGTCCCGTAGTTATAGTTGTTGGATGTATGTGGGATTGGTTCGGTGTAGGCCGTATCGCGAGCCGAATTGCGAGGCGACCGGTCAAATTTACTTTGCCTGGCCGTGTTTTGGTCGTTTCTCGCATCCGTCTAACTATAGGTCGTGGATGGGAGAGAGTGAGAGCCGAGACGAGTGCCGGGATAAAATATGCTGCCGGAATAATTAAGGTCATGAATTGTTAAAGAGTTACGTTTACGGGATATTTTATTTATATTTTTCTTGGTCATTATTTTTGTTGGAGGACTAGTAGTCCTGGTAATTAAATAAACGGTCTGCCGAGTGGCATTTGTAAATCCCGTACCTGCTATGTTGTTGTTGTTATTTATTTAATTTATTTCCTGACATCTTTTATTGGTTATTGGTTTTATTTGTTTAGATTGATTATATTTTATTAGCGAATCTTATTGACTAATTCTATGTATGAATTTTATGAAATAACGACTACCTTGACAGTCCGAACCACCCACTCTGCCTCGAACAGCTGCAGCTAGCCTGGGTTGAGTCTGGCCTACCATCTCGTTATTTTTTCCTTCCGGCGCGTAAGCGCCTGGCGCCCGACTCGTAAGAGAAAATAAAAGGAAGGAAAAATAGCTTGGGCCAGCTATAGGTAACGTGGTGCGTTGAGGCACAAATTTAGCGTTACAGTATATATCCTGTACAATGACACATTTACAAGAAAGCGATATGAAAATTGATTGGGTGGTTTGTGAGAATAGAGAAGTTACTACAAAACGAATACCTCGAGGTTTGTGCAAAATTCATGAGGAAATTCTGGAAAATATGAATGATTTACCGGTGCTGCAAGAAGCAAGCATAAAAATTGTAACTGTTGAAATGTTTAAGGCTACGTTGCCCTCGAGGCTGCGGTAACAGAGTCATACCCTGAGCCTGTAAAGGTATAATGGATGTGTCTGAAATAGCGCGTATAATGGGCTTCGAGAAACGCTAAAACCTTTTGCTTGACCGAGAAATCCCAAGGGGTCTTTACCTGCGGCTTATACGAGGCGTTCCACGCGTGGGACGAGTACCCGCCTGTATAAATAGGCCTCTACCCGATCAGCTGTTTGTCTAAACCGATATTTGTGTAGCGTATATGCTAGATGGTACACAGACAACGCTACTCAGGATTGTGAATTTAAATACAAATAACTACACTTATGACATAACGGAAGTAAAATATTTCTCGCCGTCGAATTACATAAGTTCACTCAATATTTGCTTCAGGACGATCGAGGTTGATATAAGAGGTCATCTGGGTAATCTTATTACATTTCAGTATAGAATATTAGCGGTCACGCTTTATTTCAAACGACTCCATTAAACAATATGAGTGCTCATTATATGACGTATTATGAGAATCAAATAGGGGGTGGAAACGGTTATATAGATATCGTGTTTTGGGCTCTCCGCATCAGCGCGGCCACGATTTAGGTAGTTTCCTCGGGGGCCTATTTCAAAGTGCTGAACTGCTGTTGACCAGAGGTGCTAAAGCTATGGGGAAAGAAGCCATTCGCACGGTTTTGCACGTTATCGAGGATTTAAGCGGACACAAAATACCATTTAGGGAGTCATCGCGTCGACGTGCAGCCGAATCTGGAGATAATTTACAATGAAAAGCCGATGAAAAAATGTCGCTTCTCATGAATGGTTCAGGATATAACGCTGTAGGCATATCGCGCATGATGCAGTCGTTATCAGGGCGGCCACCAACGAGGACAAGGAAAAGGCGTACTGCTATTTTTAAAAAATCGCTAGGAATAAAGAAGAAGAAGAAGAAAAAGCCAACGAGACGTTGACGTATTGTAGCGAGGGAATATCGAGGTGGCCCGAAGAATAAAAAGAACACGATAACAAAGAGAAAGATAGGTGTAGGAACCAGCAGGCGCAAACAAGCAAAGACCTACGACATTTTTGGAAGTGTCTAACAATGTTGTTCTTATACTCACACTGGTCCGAGTGTATGAAGTCGGAGCTCGACTTATTTACCATACCTCCAACACAGACGATTATAGAAGCATAAAAATGAATACATTACAAACCTGTGTCATCCCTGACGGATGACGGACCCCTGAAATTTGCCATACCTGGCCACGGTGAAGAATATCTGGATCTGGCTCATACAATGATTATTGTGAATGTTAAGGTTATGCCAACAGGTGAATCACAATACAACGTAACGCTTGTTAATAACTTTCTGCATAGGCTTTTAAATTAGGTAGACGTATATTTTAACCAGAAACTCGTGGCATCGCCAAACCATGCATGCCTCTATATAGCATATATTGCAACGTTACTCAATGCTGGAGCAGCTGCTAAAAATTCTCACTTAACGACCGCACTATGGTACGCTGACACACCCGGTACGTTTGACACTCTACCAGGTGCATCGAATAGCCCCAAGATCGGTCTAAATAATCGTGAAAAGTTCATAAAGAATGGCAGAATCTAGATATCATTGGACATTTACACTGCAACGTTTTTAATCAGGATGAATTTCTACTGCATGGCATGGAAGTACGGTTAAAGACGGTTAAAAACTTGTACGCTCAAAAGACGATCTTAATCATATGGAGACATTTGACATCTACATTAAATTGTGTGGTATACGCCGAGTATGACAATGTCATAGAAATAGATTCCACACGGCCGGTCATTACAGATTTTAGTCCGTTAGAGGGCGCCACATACGCCACTGTACTATTTAAACTCGGCTACTCAGTCACGCCTGACATCAGTCTATATCAAACCCTCGTAATGAATGTTATAGTAGATATTCAAACGCTCTACGATGCAAACAACCATTTTGTACCAAAGGAGATAGCTGATACGACCCGTCAAGGGGTAATACATTATGTCACTGGCCCATCGAACCATCATACGACTTTGGTGATCAATAAATTAACGAGTTTTCATCATGGATTGGAATGGCTTGACGGTGTTACACCATTGAGAAAAGTCTACGCCAATCTACGCTTACTGTGTCGTTACACCTTACGTATTTACACAAGAGGCTTGCAGAAAGCTGACATTTTACGCGATATCCTGGGGCAAGAAATCATCAATCTGGAAGTATATGAGGGTCCGATGTTAAAAAATATGCCCGTCAACGACGTTTACTGTATTTATCATGATGTTTCGAAAGAAGACGCTCTAAAGTGCGCTCTAAATAACGTGGCAAAAATACGTTCGTGGCTCATCGAGAAAATTTATTCATAATCGTACAGTCCAGAATCCGACAGATGGCGAGGGGGTGAGGGGACTAATCAGAACGGAGGCATAGGCGCTTTGGGATAAAAGTTCTGGAGGGATTAATCAGAAACAGGGGTTGGATCATGGGCATACATGCCTCTGTCGCGCCAAAGAGCCCAGCCAATGAAGAGGCGGCATAGGGGACGGTGATAGGGGTGGGAGTGGGGGGCTTCTTCTACTAACAACCAGCAACACTAGCTTAGAGACATCCGTGTCTGAAACCATTTGGAGCCACATTTTTTAAAGAAAAAAATCAAGTATTGTGGTATGCCGAGACGTCGCTCGAGCGTTACCGATGCGCTGGAGGTCCTTTCACTAATGTTGCAAAGGAAATTAAGCCGTCGAGGGCCTATATAATACTCTCGGTTACAGTGTTTGTCGTCGCTACGAACTCAACCTTGTTACAAAAATCCCATTGTGGATTATTATTTCATTTATATTTTTTGGTGATTCCTTGAATTATCACGACGAATAAAGCTTCGAATCGTGCAAATCATAATTACAACTAGCGACTTACAACTGTTTTGTTTTCTTCACGTTTACAAATTTCCTTTCGTTAAGGGGTTATACGCAGTTATGAGGCAAAAAAGACGGTTTTTCAAGGATTTATCCTGAAGAGACTTTTGAATTTATTAATTTGAAAATTTCTGTGGTTATAAAAGCATCCTTCAAGAACGTAAACAAATTTTTTATTTATAAAAATGTTCATTATAGAGGGCGCTGCAGGCGATTTCCGGAACCTCCTCTAAAAAAAGACGATTTACGGTGTACATCGTAACTCAAGATTGGATTATCTGAAATCAAAAAACCAAACAAATTTCGTTAATATATTAGATTATCTAGTAATTAATCGTTCAGCTAATCAAAATATTGAATTTTCACAAAATGGCGGCTTCTCAAAAAAACGGTTTCGATTTTCTATGTAAAATTTGGCCTTAAATTGTTCATAAAATGGAAAATAAGTATCGGATTGACAAAAGGAACGGTTAATTACTAGAAAATGTAACTAAGAAGATTGTGTTAAAATTTTAGACCGATCGAACAAGCCGTTTTGAGATATCGTGTACACCGACTTGAAAAATGCTGTTTTGAGAAAAACGCGTTTAAAGTTTCAAAACCGGTTCAAACATAGAAAAAAAATTTTTTTTTCGACTTACATGGTGTCGTCTATTCCAGGGCCATATAATAAACCCTCCATTCCTTCAGCAGCCTCCAGCAATTCAATTTGGTGCTGTCTTCGAGCCATCCTTCCCTCTCGTGTCGCTTCGTGCGCTCTGCGCTCGGATAGCGTAACGCGCTTTTTGTCCTCCTTTTGTACATATGCATGCGCATTGGGCCCCAAAGACAGTCCCATTGCATTCATATGGTACAAAAGTGAAATTGAACCTTCATTAAACATACCGGCGGCGATATTTGCGGCCATTTCAACAATTTTTGAGCCACTCGGAATGATTTTCGGCGTAATTTTCCAGATGATTTGGTTGTAACTCTCGTTATTATTTTGTGTAAAGCCGCCTACACATCGTTCCAATAATGTCTCGCTGCTGAGGTCTTCGTAAATTGGAAAACACTACTACACTCTCACACAATGTATAAGAATACAATACACAGGTATATAAAAGGAGCAACGGTCCAGGTAAACAGTTGCCGCTTGAGCCTCTGCTCCACCTACTTTCAAACGCGCCGAGGCGTCTCTACATATATAGGTATAACTCCGAAAGTATTGCTCGGATCGACTTGAAATTTTGTGTGTATACTTTTAAATATATGTACATTACAAAAATGCAATAAAAAAAATCGGTTTTTTGAAAATCATAACTGCGTATAACCCTTTAAATCTCCTCAAAATCAGATTTTCGTCACCTTCCTCAAAACAATGTCAGAGAAAACCAATGGGTATGGTAATAGCGATATCGGCTGTCGTTACAGCGGAGGATTCATGATCGGCTCTGGCAATACTCAAGCATCGACAGGTAATGAGAAAAAAGAGCAGGCACGTGGAGATCCTGTTTTAGGATTTGACACTAAACTGTACAATATGTTTTAATCAAGCAAGTATGGTAAAAACGAGGGTAATAAATGGAAAGAGTATTAAAAAGTGTTGCAGCGTTATCTAAATCAGGTTACTGCACCTAACGGATTATGCAGAAACTACGAGCGATGATGACACTAATAGCATTCTAAATATGTATAAACGCCGAGCGTCTGCAATGTTAAAATTTCAACGCAAACCCACGACTGTCGAATCAAAAAGCATAATATGGGACAAAAAAGTTGTGTGACAATAGACGGTGTGCTCGTTCCAAATTCTAATATTGTTGACTTTAGTAATGATGTGGTTTGGGCTATAAAAACCGCGAAAACAACATGCGCTTATCGTTAGTCTGCGCACAAGGGGCGTTCCACGTGAATTTATAGGAAACACGGTATTGTGGGATATACTGAAATCCAAACGACGATGGCATACGCAGCGTAAATGCTCATTCAAAACGGCGGCAAATAAAAACAAAAAAAATGTTTAAAAAGTGAATATAGATTTGGAACAAGGTGTACTAAGAGCGGTGAAAGATAACTCTCTCTCTCTCTCTCTCTCTCTCTCTCTCTCTCTCTCTCTCTCTCTCTCTCTCTCTCTCTCTCTCTCTCTCTCTCTCTCTCTCTCTCTCTCTCTCTCTCTCTCTCTCTCTCTCTCTCTCTCTCTCTCTCTCTCTCTCTCTCTCTCTCTCTCTCTCTCTCTCTCTCTCTCTCTCTCTCTCTCTCTCTCTCTCTCTCTCTCTCTCTCACACACTCTCTCTCTCCCGCTCTCTCTCGCCTCTCCCGTTCTCTGTCGCTTCTCACTTGAGTAGCATGCCTGCAAGGCGCTGCCTCCGCTATCTTCGCGACAGCCGAGCGCAGTACATCACCTAGTAGCAACCGGTCGACGCACGGCGAATATCGATCGCCGTGCATCAGCTGATTTTTCAACAATGTGATATTAAGTAATATAGAAGAGATAAAAAATAAGCACGGCTACTGCAGTGAAATAAAAGAGTCAATAGGATCGATAATCAAAGAAGAAATGAAGCAAATGAAGAGACAGTTAGACATGCAAAATCTGGAACAAAAACTTAAAGTTGTCGTGAAAGAGATCATAACGGAAGAGGTAAAGAAGATAACTCAAAAAATGGCTAACGAATCTGGAATCTTGAGGGCTATATTAGACGAAGTGGTGGATGATCAATCGAATTCTGATATAAATAGCTGTAATAAGCAAACTGAGACAAAGACGGTTCCTAAGAGCGACAGAGTGAAAGAATCATACGTACAAACAACTTGAAAGAGTAAAAAGAATAAAAAATCATAATACAACCAGTTACAGAGCAAGAGAGTAAAAGTACAGCAGGAATGATCAAAACTAATGTTGACATTATGCAACTCGGAGCGAGTGTCGAAAGAATCGTTAGAGGTCTCAAAGGAAGGATCACACTGGAGTGCGAAAGGAATAAAGATACAGAAATCTTGAAAGAGGCTCTTACTGAAAAATTAGGCGCACAATTTCATATCTACGCCCCAAACAAAAAGCTTCCCAAAGTAAAAATAGTTGGAATAAAAGAAAAAATAGGAAAAGACGAAACCATTTTTATAGAAAAAGTTAGCAAGCAAAATGAGTTTGACACGGAAAGAGAATCGTTCAAGATGAAAATCGTAAAATCCAGAAATATACAAAATCGAGAGACAACAATGATACTCGGAGTAGATAAGTATACTCACAAGCTTCTGGTAGAAAAGGAAAAAATATAAATCGGTTGGAAAAATTGTCGAGTTTTCGACTATATGTAAGCGTTCTACGCTGTTACAATTGCTGGGGTCATAATCCCGTGGCGGCTGAATATAAAAACGAAATGACATGCAAGACATGCGCTGAAAATCAGAAATCAGAAGAATGTCAAATTCAAAATAAAAAGAAAAATTATACAAACTGCTTTAAAACTGCGAAAATATTTAATCTAGACATAGCATGCGATCACGAAGCGACAGGCAGGGAATGTGAGTCGAATAAAAGAATTGTAAACAAATTAAGAAGGAATATCCAATACCTCGATGAATAGCATCCAATGATAGAAAAGAATAACACGGTAAACCCATTTATTCTACTTCTAAACGTACAAGGCTTTATTTACAATAAAGATGCAATAGAAAGTTTAGTCATACACTGTAAACCGAAAATTCTTTGTCTAACAGAAGCACATGTAACTAAAGAAATAGGTAATAGAGATCTTATTTTAACAAACTACGATGTGGTAAGATGCAACACGAATAATAGTAGAACAGGCGGAGTATTAATATATGTAAAACGAGGAATAAGGTATAAGGTTATTTCGAATAGAAGTATAGAAGACAATGTATGGATAAGTGCAATTCAACTAATGGGTAAATACCAAGAAACAGTAATAGGTAACCTATATCATTCCCCAAATAAAAGTGATGGTAGATTTATTGAAAAAATTCCAGAGGAATGTGAAGGTTTGTTAGACATAGGACACGTGATACTGCTTGGGGACTTCAACATAGATGTTAATAAGAATGAGGAACACTACCAAAGAAGACTAAAAAGAAACTTACGAAACTTAGGATTAAAGCAATATGTTACAAAATTTACGAGCATCACTGAATTATCAAATACCACGATAGACCTAGTCTTTTCAAATTTTTATGTCGTAACAAATGTGCTTGAAACTTTAAAAATATAAAACCATCAACTAGTCCGAATAGATGTTTCAGAAGAAATACAGGAAGAAAGTAATGCCACAGACTTGTATACACGGGACTACACAGATTTCAATGAACAAAATGTTTATATCACACTGACAGTAATCGTAGAAAATTATTATGACGCAAACAAAGATACAAACACACTAGCAAATGACATGATACAATACATTGTACAGGCTGTGAATATAGTTGCACCGCAAATAAAGAAAACAATACAAATGAAATAGAAAGAGTTGATTGGGAAGTGTATAAATACCAGAGAAATGGAGTAGTACAAGCAATACGTAAAAGTAAAGGGAAGTACTATGAACAGAATATAGATAACATTAAATCAAATCCAACCAAGGTGTGGAAAACACTAAAAGAATTAATTGGAACGAGAAGAAAAAATACGGGAGAAAAATAAATAAGCTTCAATGGAGAGCGATGCACAAATGAAAAAGATATTGAAAACAAATTCAATTACTTTTTTCTGCAAAGTATGGAGAAAATAATTAGTGATGAAGAGGAAACAAGAGATATGGAAATGAGAATAGGAATCGTAGAAGGAAGAGAATTTGGTCATATCAATGAAGCCACCTATGAGGGCGTAGATAAAATAATACGAAATTTGGAAAATAAAAAAGGTACAGATGAAGGGATAACAAGAAATATACTAATATTAGCATGGGGGTGTATTGGAAAAAGTCAACCATAATACTGTTGCGAAATCAGCTGACGAACGGCGACCGATAATCGCCGTGCATCGACCTCTTGCTATTGGTGTTGTGCTGCGCTCAGCTGTCATGCGAAGAGCCGAGGCATCGCTTCATAGGCATACTACTCAAGCGAGAGACCACGATCTCTCGCTTAACTTCAGCGTCTCAGAACGACGCTTTCATACAGCTTAGCCATCTTGAAAATTTTGACACGCTCGTGAAAACCGCATAGATAGCATCTACCTCTGCTCTTAGTTTGAAAAATTTCACTGCTTTTTTCGAATCTACTCAACCAAGAAGTGCTCAAGAGGACTTAAAATACTCGGTAAGCGGGCACCTTCATAATTTAACTAAATTCAATGTTGGTGAGGTGAGGAAATCTCAATTTGTGCATCCTCAAAAGTCTCACCTCGTGGCTCGCTTTGCAGCACGGGCTGCACCACGTTTCACCTCACATATTTCGGTCCACAATTAATACAATTGTAAGTGCAACTCATCAAATTCATTTTTAATTTATTCGTGTAATTGTTTTATATATATATTTTCGAGTAAAGCGAGTCGAGCTAGAATAAAAGACTACTTTCTCTACCTATATCTTTGGTCTGGTTATTTCACACCTGTCGTGGGTGAAAACTCATTCCATTCCGATATATTACAGATTGAAGATCACCAGGAACACCTCAACAAATACCTATTCCTAAAATCAATAATGGCGAAAAAGCTGAAGATTATAGACCTATAAATATCTTACCCATATACGAGAAAGTTCTAGAGTTAGTGGTAAATAATCGAGTTCCTTGATGAAAAAAAATATATACGGGTCGATGTCCAATCTGGCTTCCGGAAAAACTTCTCATGCGAAACGGGAATACAAAATACTGTAATAAATTGGCGCGAATCTTTGGATCACAGCGAGATAGTGAGAGTGGTATTTTTGGATTTTAAACATGTGCTCAAAACTGTAAATAGAAAGATATCGTTGAGAAAATTGTACAGATATGGTGCAACAGAAAAGGCATATAAATGGTTTGACGGATACTTAAGTAACAGAAAGCAACAAGTCAAATACGGAGAAAGTACATCCACAACAAAGGATACGATACATGGAGTTCGGCAAGAATCAGTCTTAGGGCCGCTTTCGTTTAGTGTGTACATCAATAATCTTGTTGAATTGCTGCGCTATTGCTGATGTAAAATGTTTGCTGATGTTACTATAATCTATGTAAATGGAAAGGATACTAGTGAGATTGAAAGAAAATGAAACTATGATTTAAAAAATGTTGTAAAATGGCTACAGATGTAACTTTTTCAGACTGAATACAAGTAAGACTAAATTTATGTTAAGACATGATCCGCATAAACTACGAGTATCAATGAGAAACTGCTGTGATATAGAAATCGAGGGAGAAAAACTCGAAGAAGTAATCGAGATAAAATATCTTGGAGTAATATTAAATAAATATCTACAGTTCAACGAACAAGCAGACTTCATTGCAAAAAAGTGGCAAAGAAGGTGAGCTTTTGTACCGACTGAATAAATATGTGTCGTCATATACGTTGGTAACAGTATATAAGTCTATAATAGCCCCGCATTTTGATTCCTGCAGCACGTTTATGTTGAACTTCAATGACTACAGCATGGCGTTGTTGCGGAAAGCTCAAAATCGCGCGATGAGAGCAATTCTTAAATGTAGCAAAAAGGTACCTATCCGAGAAATGTTAGAGGCACTTTATGTGTGTGAAAGAAAGAATGCATTATAATGTAACGGTATTTATCGTTAACATTACCCTGAAAGGGTTTTAGTTCCGACTTGAGCAGGGAGGAAAGTAATATAGGCTTGTGTAGTAGGTAAAAGTTGGGTTTATTCGAGAAAACATGGTGTAAATTATGCGATACATAGGTAGGAAAATAATATGAAGATTGATTGTACGATCTCGATCCCTTTTCCTGGTATTCAGGCTACCACGCTTCTTGCAGTTAGTTATTCCCGGGCTCTTGAATGCCTTTATAATCGTGTACGCTGGAGAATTTGAATAATGTTTGATAATATGATTTGCTTTAAAATGAAATAATAAGCGTCGGTCGATAATTCTCTTTACCCGCCGCGTTCACTAGGTAAGATATTTGAGCACGCGTACTGTCGGTAAGTGGCCAGCAGCTGCTCGTAGAAGTCGGGCTAGCCTCGGATATTTACTGAGTTGATCGATATTTGCTTTCTACGTCACAGGACCGTTGGTGGGAGTAGAGCTCCCGCCTGGTTTCCTCGTGAAGGCCTACTCGCTCGCCCACCTGACCGTAGCTGCAGTCCGGCGTCAGCGAGATGTACTCGGAGTGCATGCGCAGATGTTTAACGTCTCAAGGCCAAACCTCATAAAATTCAATAGTATCCTATATTTTCCTGAGCTACTGTAACTGATATCAAAATTATTTTCTTTTATTCTTACGCTATCGTATTATACTTTATATTCGTTATTTGAATGCGTGTAAGTTATCGATTTTATTTGATAGAATAGCCTGCGGGATCGTCTATCCTCGGTGGGTAGATGGAGCCCACTTTGTTGTTGTTTTGGAAGGCTCCGCAGTACATTAAACTCGAGCGCGGCATAGGCTCAGCTGTTACCCGTCTCGTGTGGGTCTCACGTTACAGCTAGGCTCTGCGTGTACCAGTGCGGCTGCAGCTAGCGATGGCTCATTTGGGCTTCCTTCCTGGTAGCTGGACTTCTGCGTTGACGGGATCTGTGAACAAAAGTGTTCCCCGAACGGCAAATTTCTGGTCTTTTTATACCAGTATCCCCTCTGTTCGTCCTATGCTTTTGATATCACTATAGCTGGTGGCGGTCCTTTAGCCCATCTCCTGTAACCCATCGATAGCCTTGATCCTTTTTAAAATTCGTCGTTGGTCTTTAATTCTCTACTGGTGCTTTTTTAAACGAGTAACGGGACTTGGCCTGCGACGTGCGGGCTTACATGGTGTGAGTAAGGCGCAGTAGCGGTTCTTCGTTGTGTGCCCCGCACGTCATGAGTTGACAAGTATAGGCCGGTCTAATTCGGTGTGAGTAACGTACGGTATCGATGCCTCGATGTGTGCCACGCGCGTTATTATATGACCAGTATGTTACAGTATGTCTGTTTATACACAAAATGAAATGTGGAATTATGCCGGCATACTTGTTGAACGAAGTTAAGTTTGTAAAAGATGGTCACCATTACAATACAAGGCAAAAAGAGAATATCAAAGTAGATTTCCGTAAAACAAGTGCAGGACAAAGATCAATGACATACAACGGATTTGAATTTACAATAAACTGCCGAAGGTAGTGAAAGAGTTGCGAGATATGAGAGAATTCAAATGGATGTTCGAAAATTAGCTGGCGCACGGCGATCGATCTTCGCCGTGCGTCGACCTGTTGCTGCTGGGTAGCGTGCTGCGCTCGGCTATGCCGGAGATAGCCGAGGCAGTGCCTCTTGAACATGCTGCTTGAAGCAAGAGGCTCGTGCTCTCTCGTTTGTCTTCGGCATAGCTCTCTGTTTCCCACTCATTTGACTTCAGCGCTCAACGACGCTTTCGTAAAGTGCAGCCATATTGAAAAATTAGACACTTCTGTGAAAACCCGCTTGAACAGCGCACACATCCTCGGTATACTTGCTCGGACTTTTCACCATCTCACCGGATCTTCTCACCATTTTCGTGCTCACCAGGACTCAAATACACGGTGAGAGTACATCGTTACAATTTCTTTGAATTCAATGATGGTGAGGCGAGTAAATCTCATCAGTACATCAACATAAAGTTCTCATTCTGTGGCGTGCGCTGCAGCACGGGCTGTACCACGTTTTCCTCATCACATTTTGCCTGCTCGATTAATATAATTGCACGTGTGCCTATTATTCACTGTACTTTCCCCTAACTAAACTTGCTGGGAAGGTACTGTGAATATATTCTAATCATTTATGCATCCTCAACCTCTCACTTTGACGTGCTCTGCAGCACTGGATGCGTCACGCTTTTTCACATCACATTTCAGCACTCAATCAATTCAAGTGCTAGTACTCTCACTCACTCTCTGTATTTTCTCTTATATAAATCTACTGAGAATTTATTGGGAACGAGTGACATATTCTGCACTCTCACACTTCTCATTCCGTGGCGTGCAGCACATAATTAATACAATTGTGTACTGGCACTCAGACCTGCATTTAAATTCATTTGTATTTATTTTCATATTTATTATATTTATTATGTTGCATTTTTCTGATATATTTTGTAGTATTTGAGGTCGATGGTAGAATAATACCATTTTCTCTACCAACATCTGTCGGTCTGGTTATTCATCCCCTGCCGTGAGTGAAAACTCATTATTATCAATATCTTACAGATTTATTCCACCAACACCAAGGAAGGAATTCTCAACAAATGGGATATGACAAAAATTATTAAAAATTAAACTGAAGCAAAGTAGAGAAAGATGCATAATGTAAGTTAGGATAATTAATACCCTCAAGGCTTTCACAGATAATGCATGCTTCACATTTGTCTCGTCATACTCGTGTGTGAACAGTTACAATGGATCGACATAAGCATAAAAAACTTATTGATATTATGGGTAGAGTACGAGTATACTCTTCTGTTATCTAAAAATCACTACTTGCTGAGAAATAGCAGTGAATAAAGTTCGGTGAAGATAATGTGAAACTTTTGAGCAAGCTGAACAAGTGAGTAGCTGTTCTACGTCACTTACAATCCACGAAAAAATTCGAATCGAGACAACGATAGTGATATTAAGAAGGGATCCTGCTTTATGAGGTTCAAAAAATTGTTTTTTTATTGCCTAAATCGATAGATAAACTATCCAAGAATATATTCACAAAGTTGCAGATGCCAATTCGAAGTATTTTTGGAGATACAAAGCCGAACGCAGAGGGGCGCCAAGCAGGTATGTAAGCGCTCGGCCAGGCTCGATCGCGCCCTCCATCCCTCTATCTACTATTCCGAATTTCTTACCTGAGAAAGATTCAACGGTCTTTCAAAAAAATACTTTGAATTTGTAGTATTGTCATGCTGAGCCATAAACCCGTTTGTAGAAGTGTAAAAGTGTATAACAGCTGTCTGTGTACGTGTTTCTACTTTGCTGCTTCTAGCATCAACGGTCAGTTTAGCTCCGATTCTTGGCGCGTACACATCGTCAAACATCATGGAAAGCTATCCGAAAAGTGAAAAATCATCTTCCACGCGGGTTCGCAACCGCGCAAACGAAAATTTCATGGTAATCGATTTACAACTAGACAATGAAGACGAATTGGATACGAGTGCTAGAACGAAATAGTGAATCCGCTTCATTCCTATCGCATTATTGAATTCTTGACAGTTTTCCATATGATTGCTGATATTGTAATGTGCAGATCGTGTAAGCAAGGCATTGAATTTCAAGAGTGCGGGCATCGAGGTTCAGGTTTTAAAATTGTCTTATTGTGTATATGCGGCCGAAGAGAAATTAATTTAGGACCGTTGATACACACCGGTTACGAAATAAACAGACGGATCGTGTTCGTTATGAGGCTACTTGTTATTTCACGAGAAGGCATAAATGTATTTTGTCGCCTCATGGACCTGTGCCAAGGTTTGGTGAAATCAACGTATGATCAAATAGTGCAGCACCTTCACTCGGCAACGAAATCGATGTTTGAAAAGGTCAGTGAGAAAACTGTCAAAGAAGAGCTGGAAAAGAATGTTGAAAAAGGAAGAATCGAAACTCATTTGAATGTGTCCGGCGATGGATCCGAAAAAATTGAGAAGCACATTCACCCGACTTATGAACAACTATCAAATGAAGACCTTCTAACGAGATACTTAAGCGGTCACATGCAAAATTCAAACGAGTCGTTCAACTCAACAGTCTGGCGCATGAATCCGAAGCACCTGCATTCCGGCCAAAGAGTCGTTGCCGCCTATTTGGCTGCAGGAATGTTCAACGATTTTGGATGCCATGCAGTTGCTGGATTTGAATATTCGCCAGCAATGCAAAATGTTTATTGATACCGCTGACATGCTACGGATCAGAAGAGAGAACAGGCGCCAGTCATTTAGCACCACGGAGGCTCGTATGGCTCGTAGACTCGAACAAATGCATCAGAATGAGCTGTTTGAGGAAGCATAAGGACTACTAGATGGACCAAGAATAGCTAATTAGTCGATCATTAATGTAAGAAACCAAAAACTGATATTTTATCCTATTGAAAACTTGAAGCGCGTTTCCTGGAGTTTTAATTTTTTCGATATTTCTGAATTGGCGGGCGTGATAGCAAACAAACTAAACGACCTATTGACTCGAAACAAAGTTTGTTCTCTTCAGTATTGGATTCTCTTCTAGGTGAACTAACAAAATTGTTAAAAAAGTATTTTAAACTAATTTTTACAGTCCCCCATGACATAAAAACTAGGTATAACGTAAAAACTAGGCCGATAATCGTATTTTTTTTCGGGACTATTTAATTGCTACAAGTAAAAAGTATGTAAATCTGATTTTTCTTAAATATCTTATGAATCCCTACTAATATATACATTTTTTCAGCGATCAGAAATTGGGTTTTTCTACGTCACCTCGGGATTCCGTTAAAAAAACACCTACTTTTAATATTTTTTTCTCTCTAATTAGGTCAATAACCGATCCTGAACTTTCGTACGGAAAATAAATAATACATTAAGAACAGCATACGTTTTTTTTACGTAAATCCTATGGACTGAGCCACCATGACAGGATTAAATTAAAGTAAGGAGATAGCGCGATCTCGGCTCAGAGTTACACGGCAATATTTGTCTTTATCGCTATTCCAAGATTTCCTTCCAGTTTTTCAACGACTTCCCGTTGCTAATAGTAGTCGTTTCAAATATGGTATTAGTTGACCCTCATTTTAACGTTTGGAAACTGTTCTTTAACATCCACTGACTTCTAATGGAAACTAATGGTTCAATGGAAACCGTAAATTACGGCCCGTAATCTAAGTTTTCTGTACCCCGAGAACTGCCCCTTCGATTGGCATTGGTCGTCGAGAGGTTCGGTAGCGGTCAACGGTAATTTACGGGATGTTCGCCAAACACCGCTTCACATCGATTCATTAAATCCCATTTTAAGGGCCCAATTCTCAATCGGTCGCGAAGGGACTAGTCGCATTCAAAAGGAATTACGTTTTCTAAAATAAATTCTTTTGTTTTTTTCAAAGTCGGCTTGCATTTTGCGGAGACCGCGGAAAAAAGAGAGAGAGAGAGAGAGAGAGAGAGAGAGAGAGAGAGAGAGAGATTGATTGATTGATTGATTGATGTTTATTAGCTTTCTCAGCTATTTTATACACAGTGTTACATATTTTTCTTACATCTACATACATCTTACTTTACTGTTGACACAACATACTCCCTTAACATTCGTTTAAACTGTTCTACTTTTTCGCAACCTTTCAGTTCAGTTGGCAATGCATTATATATTTTGACTCCTTCATAGTACATACTCATTTGCGCACTTCTCGTTCTTCTAAATTGTATTACTATATTTTCCGCTTGCCTTGTTTCCCTACCACTCTTCGTTCCTACTATTTGTAGCCGATTTTTAAATTCTTTTGGCAGTAGATTCTTCACGGCTTTAAAGATAAATGTACAAACGTTATAGTACAATCTTTGTCTTATGGACATAAATTGTACCGCGCTCAGCATATCTTCTATTTTCGTATAGCGGTTGCATTGTAATATAACCCTCATTGCTCTGTTCTGCGCGATCTGCAGTTTCTTCAACTCTGTTTCACCCATAGCTACTAACAGTGTTGCACAATACTCAAAGTGAGGTGCTATGATTGCTTTATATATCACACATCGCGTATACGCAGATACATAATTCCCCATTCTGTTTAGAAAGCTCGTTTTTTTCCCTATTTTTTTTAACATATACTCACAGTGGTCTTTGAATCGTAGCTTGTCATCAATAATGATACCCAAATATTTTATTGACTCTACTTTCTCAAGTTTCGTTCCATCCAAACACTTCAATACAATATTCCTACTCACGACTTTCCTTACACTGCTGACAATCATATATTTTGTTTTCTCTACATTCATTTTTAATTTATTTCTTTCCATCCACTTTTCTACTATACTCAATAACATATTCATCTTTCTCTCCACTTCCGCGCTGCTTTTTCCAGGTACATATATCACTGTGTCATCAGCAAACATTTTTATTGCACATTCCTCTGGACACAAATTAACTATATCATTTATATAAATAATAAATAGCAACGGCCCTAGTACTGACCCCTGCAGTACCCCATATTCGTTGGGAATAACTTCAGACCATTTATCATTGAATCGAACTTGCTGTGTTCTATTACTTAAGTACGTTCTGAACCACTCTAATACCCTGTCTCTAATTCCATATTGGTATAATTTGTCTAATAATATATCCCTGTCGATTGTCTCAAACGCTCTTTTTAAATCCATAAATATTACTCCTACCATTTTTCCTTCACTAATGTACACTTTCCATTCATCTACAACAGTTTGAATCGCCGTTTCACACGAATATTGCTTTCTAAATC
Source organism: Cylloceria caligata (assembly GCA_963942595.1). Taxonomy (NCBI): domain Eukaryota; kingdom Metazoa; phylum Arthropoda; class Insecta; order Hymenoptera; family Ichneumonidae; genus Cylloceria; species Cylloceria caligata. The sequence continues at coordinate 46,877,188 of OZ012704.1, read as the reverse complement.
CTGACTGATGCTCCGTTATGATGTCATTGATTTCTAAATATTTTTCAATTTGATTTTTTACTACTAATTCTAGCACTTTTTCGTATAATGGCAACATGTTAATTGGTCTGTAATGACTTGCTTTTATGGCTTTGTTTATTTTTGGGATCGGTATAATTGTAGAAGTTTTCCAGCTGTCCGGGCAACATCCCTCCCGTAGGGATCCATTTATTATTTCCACAAATTCCTCTTTTATTGCACTGAATGCCATTTTTAGTATATCACTTGATATTCCTTCTTCCGTTCCCTTCTTTTTCGGGAGTCCCATCACTATCTTCTCCAGATCCTTTATTTCAATATGATTGAAGTTTTCCATTATACTTTTATTGTTCATCCTTATCCCTGTTATAATTCTTTTTCGGTTTGGACTTCCAGACGTATCCCTTTGTATTGAATTAACTATATTCTTAACACTTTGCACATAGAACACATTAAATTTATCAGCTGTACTACATCCCATCATGTCTTTCAATATCTCAAAATCTATATTCTCTACTTCTCTAGTACCCATTGATTCTCCTGTAATTACTTCTTTTAACGTTTTCCACATTTTTGTCGGATCCTTCTTATTATCGTCTATCATCTTTTCATAATATTCCTTCTTCTTTTCTCTTATTAATTTAACTACCGCATTCCTTTCTACTTTAAATTGCTGCCAATGCTCCTCCAAACCAGTAGTAATTGCTACTCCGTATGTCTTATCTCTTCTTCTTGCAGCTACTATTATGTCTTCTGAATACCATTTTTTTCCTTCCCATACGCTTGGAATCTTCACTATTTTTCTGGGTGCGAACCTATCTAGAGCACCCACTATGTTATCAACGAGCATCCTTGCTCTTTGGCTTACTTCTACCTCTTGAACTTGTCTTGTGGTAATGCTTAACATCCGTGTAAATTCCTTCACATCAATTTTACTATAGTTTCTTGTTTTATATTCTCTATACTCATTCCTTTCCTTCCTGTTACCTAATATGACTTTTATCCATGCATGATCCGTTATCTTTGGCTCATGTTCCACCTGCACTTGTGCACACCTATTAGCAAATAATAAATCGATAGTAGTTCGACTGTCTTGCGTTATTCTTGTTGGTTTATTAACGTATTGCTTCATTCCTAGACTCAGCATTCCTGTTATCAGCCTCTTTTTGTAGAACGTTTCTACCGTGACATCTATATTAAAATCACCTATTATCAAACAGTCTCCTTTTATTGTTAGTTCCTCAGTTATGTTTTCTATGTGTCTTATAAATTCAGCATCCGACGCACTTGGCGAATGATACACAATTACTATCACTCCTTTATAATGTTCGTCCTTGACCTCTATTCCAGCACACCAGCAGTTTGATTCTATTTTATTTATTGGTATCATATCATATTTAATATCATCTCTTATGTATAAGATTGCACCACCTGTATTTCTATTCTCCGCATCACATCTGACTGCACTATAGCCCGGCATATACACTTCTCTGTCACCAATTTCAGCTGTGACTCTGGTCTCTGATAACGCTATGAATGCGGGTTTCATTTTATCCACTATTTGGTATCGTATTTCATCCTTATGTGCTAACAGACTTTGTGCATTTGTATACCATAGCATTTCCTCCTTCAGTAATTGCTAATCGTCCCATCCTGCTCTCCTCTTCTCTTCTTGGATTGCTCTTTTGTACGTTGGGCATTCCCGATCTAATGCATCATGTTCCATGTTTATCTCTAAGTTGTATGCTTGGTTTTTAAACATGCAGTTTATGCACTTGTTTTTCGTCGCTGTACATTTACTCGTTTCGTGATTTCCCGCACATTTATGGCATGTTTCCTCTCTAGTGCAATTCTTGGCTATATGATAGTAGCCCCAACAATTATAGCATCGCTTCACATTGACGTGGTTGTAAACCGGACATTTTCTCCATCCTACGCTGATCTTACCTTTGTTCAGTATCTCTTGGTGGGTTCCTTCATCGACTATCATTATTACTGATCCTTCGTGTCTCTCTTCTTTGTTTATTCTTTTGACAATTTTCATCTCCCTTCCTTCCTTTTCTTCCATTGCATTCTGTTTCTTTATTGTTTCAACCAGCTCATCATCCGCCAGCTCTAGTTCGTCCACTTCCATGTTAACGATCTTAATTTTTGGTTTTTGTTGTTTTGTTTCCATAACTTTAAATCCCTCGCCCATTTTCTCTTGTACTATGGTCTTTAGCTTTTGTATTTCTTCAGTCGTTTCACAGCCCAAAATCACAGTTCCATTACTGCCTTTCTTTAACCTTGTTACTCCTACAGCCATGTTTTTTATGTCTATCTTTTCTTTGATCTTCTTTTTCGTGGCCTCACTTTCTTGTTGTTCGTTAGGCTTAATAACTATAACCGTCTCCTTTTTCTTTTCTTTGACTGCTCCACTATAGGTTCTTTTTACTTCCCTTGTTGTATCTAGAACTCCTCCTTGTATCATCTTTTTTATTTCTTCTATTTCGATCTTCATGCCCTTCAATTCTTCTTGTACGATTTCCTTAATTATCACCCTAACTTCATTCTTGCATGCGACTTCGTCCTTTATTTCTTTCACATTTTTCACCAACCAGTCTATTTTTCCTTCGATGTTTGCCGTCATGCTAATACCTCTGCTTCCAGTAAATGATCCAGTCGAACCCGATCGATCTCTGCTGTTACCTACACCAGGTGTCAACGTCTTTTGACTTTCGTCAACTACGAATTTATCGAATGGACCATTACATGGCACTAGTTCTCTGTTTTTATCATACACCTT